>MCJB01048527.1:30000-46989 GCA_002018475.1 Nicotiana obtusifolia
TCAAAATATTATTTCCTTTTTGTCTGAAACCTTGGCATATATCTAAATTGTACTTCTTCCGTGGAGAGCTAATGAAAAAGAAAAAATAAAAAGATGATTTTTGTTTTTTAACAGTTTGGGGAATGGAAGTTGAACTTCCCTTTGCATCACCGAGAAAAGGCGCTTGATTTTTTGAGAAATTTTTTAAGGAACTCAACAAAAAAAAATTAGAAAATTTAAAAAGAAATATTTTATAACCCTAAAAGTTTTAAAAGGAAAAATAAAATTATTCGAAGAGTTTCAAAATAAACCAAAAAATGGCTTATCAAAAGTAGTCTATTCATAAAAAACTGAAAAAAGAACTTTCAAAAGTCAATCCAATTGCAGTACAGTTGCTGACTAGTTTGGTAGCCTCTCAGACTCAGAGGCAGAACACAGGTGCTACTGATGGGCCGGTTAATGCCAGAGTTTGTGATTTTATTAATCTTGATCCCCCAGTGTTTACCGGGACAGACCCCAAGGAGGACCTGCAGACTTTTATTGATCAGATTCATTGCCCACTGCGGGTTATACATGCTAGTGATGCGGAGGCAGTAGAGTTGGCTTCTTATCAGTTACGGGATTTAGCAGTCTTCTGGTATGATAGTTGGGAAAGATCTAGGGGTCCAAATGCTCCCCCACCTGTGTGGAGTGAATTTCCTGAGGCGTTTCTTCGTCACTACCTGCCAGTTGAGGTACGACGAGCCAGAGCTGATAAATTCCTGAACCTTAGACAAGGTAACATGAGTGTGCGGGAGTACAGCATGCAGTTTCATTCTTTGGCAAGGTATGCTCCCAATATGGTGGCCGAGATAGGTGATAGGGTTCATTTCTTTTTGAACGGATTGGGACCACATCTGATAAATGAGTGCACAACAGCATCCTTGATAAAGGGCATGGATATTTCTCGTATGTAGGCTTATGCCTAGACATTAGAGGATCGTAAGTGCCAGCAAAGAGTAGAAAGAGAGCAGGATAGGGGCTAGCATAAGAGGATGTGGTTTGCAGGATATTCTAGTGGCTTTGGAGGTAATGTCAGGCTCCAATCTCTGAGGAGCTTGGCACCATCTGTAACTAGTGCTCCTCCACAATTTCAGAGACCTCGATATGATCAATTTATTTATTCAGGTCCAGAGTTCACGGTCATCAGGCTCGCAACATCACAGGGATAATAGTCAGACGAGGTCCCCAATACCATATTGTAATCAGTGCAGCAGGGCCTATTCTTGACTATGACTTCGAGGTTCTGATGCATGTTATTCTTGCGAACAACCTGGTCATACGATGCGGGGTTGTCCTAACAGAGGAGGTGGTGGTATAGCTCAGCCGACTGGATCTGTGTCTGGTACTTCCTCATCAATTCGACCTCCAGCACGGGGTTTTCAGCAGCTAGCAAATCGTGGTAGAGGTAGAGGTGCAGTGCCGAGTTCGAGTGGTATTCTAAACCGAATATATGCTCTAGCAGGTCGGCAGGACCTCAAGTCGTCTTCGGATGTTGTTACAGGTATAGTATCAGTGCTTTCTTATGATGTATATGCGTTGATTGATCCCGGACCTACATTAACATATGTTACACCCCTTGTGGCTGATAAGTTTGGCGTCGAACCTAAATTAATAAGTAAACCATTTGCGGTATCTACTCCAATAGGAGATTCTGTGGTTGTTAGGAGGGTATACAGAGGTTGTACTGTGACGATTTGTAGTCTTCAAACCTCGGCAGATTTATTTGAATTAGAAATGGTTGATGTCGATGTAATAATGGGAATGGATTGGTTGCTTCATGTTATGCAAATGTTGACTGTCATACGATGACGGTTAGATTTCAGTTTCTTGGTGAACCCATCAGTGAATGGAAGGGGAACATTGCTACGCCGAAAGGTAGGTTTATTTCCTATCTTAAGGCAAGGAAGATGATTTAAAAGGGTTACATTTATCACCTTGTTCGCGTTATGGACACGGAGGTGAAGTCACCTACTTTCCAATCAACTGCCATGGTCCATGAATTTCCAGATGTTTTCCCAGATGAACTCCCAGGTCTTCCTCCTGAAAGGAAGATTGAGTTTGGCATCGATGTGTTGCCTCATACTCACCCGATCTCTATTCCTCTATACAGAATGGCCCCAGTGGAGTTGCGATAGTTGAAAGTACAGTTGAAGGACTTGCTGGATAAGGGCTTCATCTGACCTAGCACTTCACCTTGGGGTGCGCCAGTCTTGTTTGTGCGAAAGAAAGATGGGTCGTTGAGGATGTGTATCGATTATCGGCAGTTGAATAAGGTTACTATAAAGAACAAGTATCCACTTCCAAGAATTGACGACCGGTTTGACCAACTCCAGGGTGCCAAATATTTTTCCAAGATTGACGTACGTTCAGGATATTATCAGGTGAGGGTCAAGGAGAAAGACATTCCAAAAACAGCCTTCCGGACAAGATATGGGCATTTTGAGTTCTTGGTAATGTCGTTCGGGCTAACAAATGCTCCAACAGCTTTTATGGATCTCATGAATACCGTATTCAGGCCTTATCTTGACATGTTCATGGTTGTATCCATTGATGACATTCTGGTGTATTCCCGTTCAGAGACAGAACATATGGGCTACCTGCGAATGGTGTTACAGACCCTTCGAGATCGCAAGTTGTATGCGAAGTTCTCCAAATATGAGTTCTGGCTGAACTCGGTAGCATTCCTAGGCCATGTAATATCTGACAAGGGTATTAGTGTCGACACTCAGAAGATCGATACAGTGAAGAGTTCGCCAAGACCCACAGCACCGTCAGAAGTTCGCAGCTTTCTAGGGCTAGTAGGATACTATAGAAGGTTTGTAGAAGGGTTTTCCTCTATATCAGCACCATTGACTAAGCTAACACGGAAAGCTACCAAATTCCAATGGTCCAAGCGTGTGAACGTAGCTTCCAGGAACTAAAGAATCGATTGATCTCTGCGCCAGTGCTTACTCTTCCAGAAGGGACAGAAGGGTATGTGGTCTATTGTGATGCTTCAGGTGTAGGTTTGGGATGCGTATTGATGCAACAGGGGAAGGTTATTGCTCATGCCTCATGACAATTGAAGAAGCATGAAAAGAATTATCCAACCCATGATTTGGAATTGGCTGCAGTGATATACGGTTTGAAGATATGGCAGCACTACTTGTAAGGCGTCCATGTTGACATCTACACGGATCACAAGAGTTTGCAGTACCTCTTTAATTAGAAGGAGTTGAATTTGAGATAGCGACGTTGGCTCGAATTACTGAAAGACTACGATGTCGAGATACTGTATCATCCCGGTAAAGCCAACGTTGTAGCAGACACTCTCAACCATAAGTCAATGGGAAGCTTAGTACATGTTGAAGCAGGTAAATGGAATTTGACTAAAGAACTTCATCAGCTGGCCAATATGGGAATCAGATTGTTAGACTCTGAGGATGGGGGTGTCACTGTGCAAAATACATCAGAATCATCTCTGGTAGCCGAGGTGAAAGCACGGCAATATGAAGATTCCACCTTGGTACAATTGAGAGAGGGCATTCAGCAGGGTAGAATTTCAGCTTTTGAGATCAGAGGGGATAGAACACTAAGATACCAGGACCGATTATGTGTGCCTAATGTGGCAGGGTTGCGAGAGAAGATTATGAAGGAAATTCATCAATCCCGATATTCCATTCATCCAGGTTCGACAAAGATGTATCACGATGTCAAGGAGCAGTATTGGTGGGATAGCATGAAGAAGTCTATTGCAGAATTTGTAGCCCAGTGTCCCAATTGTCAACAGGTAAAGATAGAACATCAGAAACCCGGTGGATTGCTCCAGAATATAGAAATTCCAACCTGGAAATGGGAGGTGATTAATATGGATTTCATTGTTGGATTACCTCGCTCTTTTCATAAGTTAGACTCCATCTGGGTGATAGTGGATCGGCTTACCAAATATGCCCATTTTCTGCCAGTTAAGACGAGTTACACAATTGAAGACTATGCAAAGCTGTATATCAAGGAGATTGTTAGACTTCATGGTGTGCCGATGTCTATTATATCAGACCGAGGAGCTCAATTTATGGCAAAATTTTGGAGATCTTTTTAGAAGGGTTTAGGCACACAAGTGAATCTCAGCACGACTTTTCATCCGCAGACTGACGGACAGGCTGAACGTGCTATTCTGACACTAGAAGATATGCTGCGAACATGTGTTCTAGACTTTAAGGGGAATTGGGATGACCATCTTCCCCTCATAGAATTTTCCTACAATAATAGCTACCACTCTGGTATTAAGATGGCTCCATACGAGGCACTATACGGGAGGAGATGTAGATCACCAGTTGGATGGTTAGAAGTCGGTGAAACTGAGTTATATGGGCCAGATTTGATCCACCAGACCATTGAGAAGGTGAAAGTAATACAGGAACGATTGAAGACGGCACAAAGCAGGCAAAAGTATTATTTTGATGTCCGACGCCGTGATCTGGAGTTTGAAGTTGGTGATTGGGTTTTCCTGAAGATCTCACCAATGAAGGGTTCATGCGTTTTGGGAAGAAAGGTATGTTGAATCCAAGGTATATCGGTCCGTATAGAATTCTTCGACGAATTGGACGGGTTGCTTATGAGTTAGAATTACCATCCGAATTGGAACTTGTCCATCCGGTATTCCATGTATCGATGTTGAGGAAATGTATCGGAAATCCTTCTCGAGTCGTCTTCATCAAAGATGTGCGGGTTACAGAGGATCTAACATATGAAGAAGTGCCAGTGGCTATACTAGACCGACAAGTCCGTAAGCTAAGAACAAAGGACGTAGCTTCCGTTAAGGTATTGTGGACGAACAAACGTATGGAAGAAATGACATGGGAAACAGAAGATGAGATGAAGTCTAAATACCCTTACCTGTTCCAGAATGGAGATGATGAGGGCGCCAGGAGAACACAGGACGCATTGAAGGGAGAAACGTCTTTACGAGGTAAGCAATAACTTGAAAATACTCTTTCTTAAATAGTGCTATGCAGATCATGTACATGTATATAAAGTTTGCATACTCTTATAGGGCTATACGTTGAGCAAAAATCCTCGTAGACCCTTACATTCGAGGAAGAATGTTCCTAAGGGGGGGAGAGTGTTACAACCCGCAAGTTCATACATTAGATTTTGTCGTATGATAGTTTACATATAAGAGCTTAAGAACCCGAAAAATAGTTCAAAAAGTCAAGAAAAGAGCAGGACGCTTCGCCAAGCTAGTAATGCGGTCGCAAAACCTACATGTGAGCCGCATTTCTCACACTGAAATCGCAGACCAAGATAGATTTCTGGGCAGAAATATGTGTCAGGAATGCGGTC
Source organism: Nicotiana obtusifolia (assembly GCA_002018475.1). Classification (NCBI taxonomy): domain Eukaryota; kingdom Viridiplantae; phylum Streptophyta; class Magnoliopsida; order Solanales; family Solanaceae; genus Nicotiana; species Nicotiana obtusifolia. The sequence continues at coordinate 35,344 of MCJB01048527.1, forward strand.
AGTATGCGATTGCATACTGAATATGCGGACCACAAAAATGACCTCCTTCATCGCATAATGGGACAGATTTTTGGGCCACGGTTCGCGCGCAGAATGCGAACCGCATGTTGATTCTGCGACGAGATGCGATCGCAGACCTGTAGGCGTCAGACACGTGTGTCACTTATTTACTGACCTATAAAAGGGGCTTAGACCAGCTAATTCACCATTTTTCTGAAACCCAAACCTAGTAGAACCCCCTGCAACCCTTCTCCAAGAATCCCACACTAGCCCCAATCAAATTCCTCTCTCTTTCAAGTTCTAATTGGGGGAAAGAATCTAGAGATTGAAGAATTAGGGAAAAAGCCCTAACTGATTTTCCTTTCTTTCAAGCCCTAATTAAGAGTGAGACCTAGATGTTGAAGAACCAAGCAAGAGGGCTGAGTTATCCCACATGCAAGGTAAGTTACTACTTCCTTTCATGCATTCTTTCTCCTGGGAATTCATGGTATTTCGTTCTATGCATGTAAGAACTCATGGGATGGAGATTAGAAGCCATGAGTTCAAGTTAACTAGTGGTAATAGACTGGGTTGTGGTTGTTTTGGGTTGTTGTTGAGTTGCATGTCCTACTTCCATTATTGTGGAGTTTTAGAGGAAGAGGGGTATGGAGAAACACCATATAAATTTAGGGCTGTGGTTGATTGTGACTATAACGTTTAGAGGATATTGATAGAATCGTTTCTTTCATTGTAGACTAAGGAATTGTGACTGTGCGAAGCTTGAAATTGGTGCAGAGTATAAACCAGGTATGTAAGACCTTCCCCTTCTTTCTTTTGCACGAATCCGATTGTACATCCTACAATGAACAAGCCCCAAAAGATACTCTACTCTTAGTAGGTAGGAGTGCTTACATTGTTTCCCTTCTTATGGGAGGATTGATATGTTGTTATTTCTTCGACCTTACGTCACCATGAAAGTATGATTCATATGAGTCCAGCATGCATTATCTATTTTACTACACCGAGCCGCGCTATAGTCGGCTGGGCAGGCACCTATTGTGCAAATATATGTTTTACTCTACTTATTCGCGCTATAGACGATAACTATTTTACTTTACCGGGCCGCGCTATTGTCGGCCGGGCAGGCACCTATTGTGCAACCACCGATCAGTTTGGTATGATGATGATGAGGCCACAGAGGCGCATGTATATGATGATGATAAGGCCACAGAGGCGTATGTAAATAATGATGATGAGGCCCACAGAGGCGTATATATGTATATGATGATTTTAAAAGGATATACATGTATATGCATATGCACGTCAGGCATGACATGGTTAGTCGCCCTCAGAAGCATTCAGATGGTACAGGTTGTATGTCTCTTATCCTGATGCATATTACTGTTCTTATATTATGTTTCCTGTCTTACATACTCAGTACTTTATTCGTACTGACGTCCTTTTTGCTTGTGGACGCTGCATGTCGTGCTGCAGGTCTGGATAGACATGTAGACGAAGCTCCCCCGCCACAGTAGGCTACTCAGTTCAGCGGATATTGGCAAGATTCATCCTTTGGACTTGCCGTGGTCTTGGTATGCATTTTGTCAGAGGCATTTTGGGTATGTCGGGGCCCTGTTCTGACACAGGTTGCATTGTTTGTCTTCTTGTAGAGGCTTATAGATAATAGACAGTGGGTTGACTTACGTATAGTTGGAATTGCCTTGTCGGCAAATGTATCTTTTGTTCTCTTGTTTTTGTATGACGGCCGTGTCGGCCATGGTATATTATATATGTATGTTCCTATCATTATATGGTATTTCTGCTGATATGTATGAACATGTCGTTATCGGAAAGGTTTGAATGGATTATGATTATCGCTGGCATTTATACTAGCCTCGTCAGTCCCTATAGACAATAAGAGAGGTTTAATGAAAGATACGCCGGCGCCCGGTGAGCAGGGTCCGGGTGCCAGTCGCGGCTCTCCGGCTTGGGTCGTGACAACTGCCCACGGGTGGAGGTCTCATTTCAACATCTTTTGATAAACCTGTGAAAGAGAAGCAAAACAAGTTAGAAATCGATAGCGTAAGGAATTAAGCTCGAATGTAACTTATCTCACCATGAATTCGGGCCTCTTATCGACCTTTCGAAAGCTCGCGCCATGCGCGCTTGGAATATGGTTTTTGTGATACGATCCCCTCGACCCACTCTTTGAGATGAGGAACTGCATCCGGCACCCGAGAAACAGCTGCACCGTGGAAAATTGATAAGAGGAAGGGCAAAAGGGAAAATGGTAAACAAATTTCTAAAAATCTGGGTTGTACTTACGCTTCATATTCCATTTCTCAACGAATGGCATATCCTCGTCCGGGATTAGGTCCGATGTTTTCACTCGAACAAATCGACCCAGCCAACCTCGATCCCGATCCTCATCAATACTTGAGAACGGGGCTTTGCTTGCCCGACGAGCAAGATTTATTAACCCCCCTCGATAGAGTCGGGGACTGTACAAACGCATGAGATGATCGAGAGTGAAGGGATACCCCTCAATCTTACGAAAAAACGGAGCAGGATAACTATCCTCCAGAAAGAAGGATGAATTTGGCCAAGGGTCACTTTGGACCTTCTACAAAAGGCAATAATGACCGGGTCCAAAGGGCCCAACGTGAAGGGATAAGTGTAAACACATAAAAGATCCTCCACGTGGGTAGTAATTTTGTATTGGGTCGCATACAACCGAGCATATAAGGAAGGTCGGGCTCAAGTGTAGTTCAAGACCGATTACTTTAAATCGGGATCAGCAATTAAGGAAGGAAAGCCTGAGATCGGGCGTCGTTGGATTCGGAACCGGAGGGATCGAAATAAGGCAATCGACACCGATCGGGGAAGATGCATTTTATGGTAAAAGGATCAATTTCATATAACGGTAAGGCCGAAAATCTCGTGGAATACTGATATCTCGGCGGGAATCACGGTCTCAACCATCAGAGACGTTAGACCAGTGTTTCTAGGGATATTCCATCCTATAATTAAGTTGATTTATCTTGTAATTAAGTCTTTTACCGTATGTAGAACTCTCTTCTTATCTATAAAAGGGGGATGCAACTTCATTGTATAGACACGAAATACACACTAGAATACTGATTATCATTTTCCATCTATCTCTTACCAAGTTGTCTATTTTTTACTGCGTATTGCTCCACTACAGAAAATTCATTCCACCTCAACGGTTTGATCATCCCTTTATTTACTTAAGTCAATTATTATTTTTACTGTTATATTTTTTGTTGTATTGAATTATTTCACATATCCTTAACACCGCGAATGAATTCAATTGTCGCTCCAATTTTAGAGTAAACAGTTTGGCGCCCACCGTGGGGCTAAGGATAATAGTGAATTTTTGATACAATTCTCTGTCACACACTAATTTACGCTTGTTCTTTGCAGAATTTTCTGTTTTTCAGATTACAACATAGTCATGTCGCATTCACTTCCCATCAGCAATGAGTTTAACCACCAAGGCGAAAACAACATTATGCTCGAAAACAAGGTCCCGATCGACGCCAATTCTCAAATGGCGGTCGACGCTGATCAGACCTCTGACCCGTCGAACAGCGTTCGGGGGGAACACCGTTCAGGGATTCAACATAATGGAGGAGATGAGATCAGCCTCAAAGTGATATTTGACATGCTGCAAGCCCAGCAGCGGCCATAGCTCAATTACAAAGCCGCAGTCAGATTCCGGACAGAGTGGAAGCCATTTCTTCTCGAAGGATAGCTCCTCAAAATGAGCCAGTCATAGCACAACCGGACGAAAGCAGTTCGGAAGTAAATTCCGGAATCATAAAGATGCTCAAGGAGCTGACTAAGCGGGTCGAGTCGGGTGAAAAAGGGATCGAGGCTAACAACAAAAAGGTGGAAACCTATAATTAGAGGGTAGACCAGATCCCGGGAGCACCCACGGTGTTGAAAGGTTTGGACTCAAAGAAGTTCGTACAAAAACCCTTCCCATCCAGCGCTGCTCCAAAACCGATACAAAAAAACTTCCGCATGCCGTAAATCCCCAAATACTTTGGGACCTCGGATCCAAATGAACATGTAACGGCGTACACTTGTGCTATAAAAGGGAACGATCTCGAAGACGATGAAATCGAGTCCGTCCTTCTGAAGAAATTCGGAGAGACCCTGTCCAAGGGAGAGATGACGTGGTATCACAACTTACCACCGAATTCCATCGACTCCTTTGCCATGCTCGCAGATACCTTCATCAAGGCCCATGCAGGCGCCATTAAGGTCGAAACAAGAAAGTCAGGCAAAGGGATAATGAAATGTTGAGAGAGTTTGTATCGCGCTTTCAAATAGAGCGAATGGATTTACCACCAGTCACTGATGATTGGGCCGTACAGGCCTTTACTCAAGGGCTCAATGCCCGAAGTTCAACGACATCTCAACAACTCAAACAAAGCTTTGATAGAATACCCGACTATCACTTGGGCAGACATACACAATCGATATCAATTGAAGATCAGAGTAGAAGATGATCAGCTCGGAGTCCCATCGGGCTCCGCTTACCCTATTAGAACTTACGATCGGACTTTGAGGGACAATTATCGAGAGTCGACGTTAAAACGAGATAGGCACTGACCATACCCAGCGGATCGAAGAGTCATTCCGGGGGGACACAAATCCGTGAGACAAAAATAAAGAATGGTCCTAGCCAAAAGAACCGGGGACCGTTGCCGGGGAATAACTTCGAAAGAACCAATAATCATCGAGAAGCACCACGATTGTCTGAGTACAACTTTAATGTCGATTCGGCAACTCTTGTGTCAGCTATCGGTCGCATTAAAGATACCAAATGGCCTCGACCATTGCAAACGGACCCTGCCAAAAGAGATCCTAACGTAATATCTAAATATCATGGCACACATGGACACAGAACGGAGGATTGCTGGCAGTTGAGGGAGGAGGTAGCTCGGTTACTCGAAAAAGGGCATCTTCGATAATTCTTAAGCGATTCGAGCCAAAAACCACTACGAAAATAGAAACAGACCAGCAAATCAAGAAGAGCCGCAGCACGCGATCAACATGATAACAGGAGGGATAGATGCACCCCAAGGACCGATGTTGAAGCGCACAAAAATATCTATCACCCGGGAAAAATGTACCCGGGATTACGCAGCAGAAGGAGCTTTATACTTCAGTGATATGGATACAGAAGGGATTACACTGCCCCATACCGATGCCCTGGTGATATCGATGGTGGTACACAAAACCCGGGTGAAATGTGTGCATATCGACCCCGGGAGCTCAGCTAACATAGTTCGGTCTTGGGTCATCGAACAGCTGGAACTGTCAAATCAGATAATCTCCGGGGTTCGGGTCCTCAACAGTTTTAACATGGCTTCGAAAACAACTAAAGGTGAAATAACGCTAATGGTGAATATCGTTGGAGCTATCAGGGCAACGAAATTCTGCGTAATCGAAGGCGACTTGAGGGGGTCGTCAAATGTTGAGATTTCCATCGGGTGAGGGGGTCGTCACCGTTTATGGGGAACAACATGCTGCAAGGGAGATGTTCGCAGTGGAAGAGGCGGTGTCAAAGCGTACCGTTCTTTCCCAGAAGACCAAATAGCAATCAGAGAGGTCGCCCTCAATAAATAGGGGTGAACTGGGTCAGCTTGACGCCGATGGTTATGGGGTCCCCCGATCATTTATTGCTCCGGATGAGTCCGACGCGACCAAATCGACAATCGAAGAGCTCGAACAAGGTTCAATCCGCAATGATGCATCCGATCAAAAGGTATACCTGAGCTCGGGCTTAAACTCCGAGCTCAGGGCCAAATTAATTAATTTCCTTTCAGCTAATGAAAATTCCTTTGCTTGGTCCCATCTAGACATGACAGGAATACCACCGGAAATTACAACTCACAAGCTGAGCATTGATCCGAAATTTCGGCCAATCAAGCAAAAGAGGAGACCCCAGTCCGAAGCTAAACAGGCTTTCATCAAGGACGAGGTAACTAAACTTTTGATCATAGGGTCTATTCGGGAGGTTAAGTACCCAGAATGGTTAGATAATGTAGTTGTAGTCCCTAAGAAGAGAAATAAGTTTAGAATGTGTATAGACTATAAAGACCTAAACAAAGCGTGCCCCAAAGATTCTTTCCCCTTGCCCAACATCGATCGCATGATCGATGCTACTGCTGGCCACGGGACTCTTAGTTTTCTCGATGCCTACTCTGGATATAACCAGATACAAATGGATAAGGATGATCAAGAAAAAACATCCTTCATCACTAAGTATGGCACCTATTGCTATAATGTGATGCCTTTTGGGCTTAAAAATGCGGGGGCTACTTACCAACGCCTAGTAAATAAAATGTTCGAAAAACAACTAGGTGTAACAATGGAAGTTTATATCGATGACATGTTGGTTAAATCCCTGCGAGCAGAGGACCATTTAAGTCATTTGCAGGAAACATTCGATGTCCTAAAAAAATACAACATGAAGTTGAATCCGGAGAAGTGTGCATTTGGAGTAGGCTCGGGGAAATTCCTTGGCTTTATGGTGTCAAACCGGGGAATAGAAATCAACCCATGATAAAATTAAGGCCATCGAGGACATAACGGTTGTCGACAGTGTCAAGGCCGTACAGAAATTAGCAGGCCAGATAGCAGCACTAGGCTAATTCATATCGAGGTCGTCGGACAGAAGCCATCAATTCTTCAAATTACTGAAGAAGAAGAACGAATTCTCATGGGGCCGGAATGCCAACACGCATTGGAAGAATTAAAAAGGTATCTCTCTAGCCCGCCTTTACTACATACGCCGAAAGCAAGCGAGCAGTTATACCTTTACCTCGCCGTATCGGAGATAGCAGTGAGCGGGGTCCTAGTCCGAGAAGAACAAGGTACGCATTCCCATTTACTACGTCAATAGAACACTAGGAGAGGCCGAAACCAGGTACCCACACTTAGAAAAATTAGCACTCGCACTATTGAGTGCCTCTAGAAAGTTGAAACCGTACTTCCAATGTCACCCAATATGTGTGGTGACGACTTACCCGCTTAGAAACGTTATGCATAAACCCGAGTTGTCAGGTCGGTTGGCCAAGTGGGCCATCGAAATAAGCGGGTACGATATCGAATATCGACCCCGAACCTCGATAAAGTCTCAAGTACTGGCTGATTTTGTCGCTGATTTCACGCTGTCGCTCATCACCAAGGTCGAGAAAGAACTCATGACCAAATCGGGGACTCCTTTGGGAGTATGGACTCTGTTCACAGACGTCACCTCGAATTCGAAAGGGTCGGGGCTTGGCATCGTACTTAAAACCACTGACCGGGAATATGATTCGACAGTCTATTAAGACTATAAAACTGACTAACAATGAAGCAGAATATGAGGCTATGATTGCAGGTTTGGAGTTAGCCAAAAACTTGGGAGCAGAAGTAATCGAGGCCAAATGCGATTTCCTCCTTGTAGTCAACCAAGTAAATAGAACGTTCGAAGTCAGGGAAGAACGTATGCAGAGGTATGTGGATAAACTTCCAGTCACATTACACAGGTTTAAGGAATGGACCCTACAGCATATACCTCGAGAACAAAATAGCGAAGCCGATGCCCTCGCCAATTTAGGCTCATCGGTCGAAGCTGAGGAAATCGACTCTGAAAAGGTCGTACAGTTATTAAGGTCGATCGTGGAAGAAGGCCATGCCGAGGTCAACTCAACAAGCTTGACTTGGAATTGGAGAAATAAATATGTGGAATATTTTAGTTGGGGCAAATTACCATCCGATCCCAAAGAATCAAGAACGTTACGCACAAAAGGCAGCCTGATTTTGCTTGGCCGACGATGGAACCTTATATAGAAGAACATTCGGAGGTCCTCTAGCCATATGCCTTGGGCCTGGAGACACCGAATACATCGTAAAAGAAATACACGAAGGAACTTGCGGCAATCATTCCGGTTCCGATTCATTGGTTCGAAAAGTAATTCGGGCAGGCTATTACTGGAACAACATGGAAAGAGATGCAAAGGAGTTTGTACGCAAGTGCAGCGGATGCCAAAAGCATGCACCAATGTTCCACCGGCCCGAAGAAACACTACATTCGGTCATATCACCATGGCCATTTATGAAGTGGGGCATGGACATCGTCGGTCCCATCCCTCGAGCACCAGGTAAAACTCAATTTATCTTTTTTATGACTGACTATTTTTCTAAGTGGGTGGAAGCACAGGCTTACGAGAAGGTCAGGGAAAGGGAGGTGATTGACTTCATATGGGACCATTTTATTTGCCGGTTTGGAATGCCTTCAGAAGTCGTATGTGATAATGGCGAGCAGTTCGTCGGCAGTAAATAACCAAGTTCTTCGAAGATAACAAGATCAAGAGGATATTATCGACTCCATACCAACCCAGCGGCTATGGTCAAGCAGAATCGACCAAAAAACCATTATCCAAAACTTAAGGAAAAGGCTAACCGATGCTAAAGGAAAATGGAGAGAGATGCTGCCCGAAGTTTTATGGGCGTACCGAACAACCAAAAAAACCAGTACCGGGGCCACCCCGTTTTCCTTAGTGTATGGCACCGAAGTATTGATACCGGTCGAAGTAGGCGAACCAAGCATCAGGTTTCGATATGCAACTAAAGAGTCAAACCGGGAAGCTATGAACATCACTCTGGAACTTTTGGATGAAAAGAGGGAAGCTGCTCTAGTCCGAATGGCAGCCCAAAAGCAAAAAATCGAGAGGTACTACAATCGAAGAACCCGTCTCCGATATTTTACTGCGGGGGACTGGGTGATTGAAGCAATAGAAACGAAAAGCGAAGAAGTGTAAGATGCAATAGAGATTTTGTGATGCAAAGATGCAGAAAACTAGAAGTAGCAGGTTGTTGAGCAGCGTAAAGGTTTGGAACTCAAAGAGTTAGGGAAGTATTTATACTTTCTCAAAAGCGGCGGTTCAAAGCACGAGGTAAGGGAGCATTAAATGGTACTTGCAGTAGTTGCAAGGTCTGCAGTCAGATAAGACAAGCAATGATTTCCTTTGGCAACTGTCACGTGCGTCACGGTGCTGCCGTCACACACCAGTAAAAGGTTTTCTAAGGTTGAGTAATTTGATGCTCCGAACTTCGTGTCATGCTCAATGACTATGCTGTTGTTTGACCTAATTTTGAAGTACGACGATTCATATCGTTTTTTGTCATTACTCTCCAATAAACTAGGGGACTATATGTATTGGGTCGGATACAACAAAGCATATAAGGAAGGTCGGGCTCAAGTGTAGTTCAAGATCGGATTACTTTAAATCGGGATCAGCATTTAGGGAAGGAAAGCCTGAGGTCGGGCGTCATTGGATTCGGAACCGGAGCGTTCAAAATAAGGCAATCGACACTGATCGGGGAAGATGCATTTTATGGTAAAAGGATCAATTTCATATAACGGTAAGGCCGGAAATCTCATGGAATACTGATATCTCGGCGGGAATCACGGTCTCAACCATCAGAGACGTTAGACCAGTGTTTCTAGGGATATTCCATCCTATAATTAAGTTGATTTATCTTGTAATTAAGTCTTTTACCATATGTAGAACTCTCTCCTTTTCTATAAAAGGGGGATGCAACTTCATTGTATAGACACGAAATACACACTACAATACTGATTATCATTTTCCATCTATCTCTTACCAAAGTTGTCTATTTTTTACTGCGTATTGCTCCACTACAGAAAATTAATTCCACCTCAATAGTTTGATCATCCCTTTATTTACTTAAGTCAATTATTATTTTTACTGTTATATTTTTCGTTGTATCGAATTATTTCATGTATCCTTAACACCGCGAATAAATACAATTGTTGCTCGAATTTTAGAGTAAACAAATTTCTTCTTCAGGCGTAGGAACCACCACGCACTTGCCGACCCAGTTGCAGTCTACCTTGACTTTCTTGAGAACGCTGTCGGTGATTGAACAGATGTATCTCATGACTGGTTTGCACCGGCCCGGTGTTGAGGAAGTCTTTTCAACCTTGAAATTGGCTCTGGTTGAATACCCGTGGGTATAAACGCCTTTAGAGGGGGTTCCGGTATAGGTTCCTCGGAGACGACAAGCGAAACATTGTCAGCAGGTTGAGAAGGAGAGGGAGTTTTTCCTTGGGGAATGGATTTTGAAGTCTTTGCCATCATCTTTGAATAGAGGAAGAAGGAAAAAGATGCTGACGTGAAGGAGATATAATCCGTAGATAGCTTGTGAAATACTTTCAGAAAACAAGAAGGCATGAGGTCTTGAAGATAACAATGATGATGTTTATGCAAAAGAGCACGAACGTTTGAATATAAAGAATGAATGAGGGTAATTATAGTCTTTCAAAATGGGGGGTCGCATCCCGAAGCGGCAGAACATCAATTGACACATATTTAATGCTTTAAAAGGATTTTCTTGTTATACCCATATTTGTACGTGTTAGATTACACCGTAAGATAGTCTACCTTGGTTCGAGAAGAGAATTACCTTTGAGACAATAAGAGTTTAGTCCTATTGGTCCTAAACGATGGAAAGGTGTATAAGGGCGGTTAACAAGTATTAGAGGATAAACGAGTTAAGGATGTTGTAACTCGCGTTTTTGGGAAAATCGAGAGGTGTTTAACATTACCAAGATGTCATGTTTTAAGGTATTTGAGTGATATGATATCCGTTTCATAAGTCTTGAAGTCAAACGAGTTATGAAATAAAAGTCGACAAAAGTTGTCGCAACTTAGGTTCACAATTTTACTTAAACGTTAGGTCAAATATTTCTGCGATTTTCTCCCAATTTACAAGGAATTACATGGTTATATACCTACCAAATTAAAGTTCTATGAGTCTAGTTTCCAATGCTTTGAACCGTTTGTCAATACGATCTCGGAGTATTGAGATAATTGTATTTCCGTAGAACTGCGCAGGCTGGTAGGTGACAAGTAGGTGCATCACCTACTTGCCAAAAATTAAGGGCTAAAATTTAAAAGCCCAAAGTCGGTCAAGAGAGGGATTTTAAAAGCTTCTAAAGCCAGATAATTCACTATTATTTCACTGCCTCAAAAACGAAAAGAACCCCTGCAACCCCTCCCCAAAATAATCCCAAACAAACCCTAATCGATTTTTTCCTCTTTCAAGTTCTAGTTGAAGGTAAACCCTAGAGTTTGAGGAACCAAAGCAAGGGCTGAGTTATCTAACAAGCAAGGTGAGTTTACTGATCTATTTAATACATTTTTTCTACTGTTAATTCTTGGTAAGTCGTTCTATGTGTGTAAGAACTCACAGGACGGTGATCGGAAGCCGTGAGTTCGAGTTATTCACTTGTAGCGAACTGTTTTGTGAACTTTTTGGTGTTGCTGTAAAGCTGCGTGTTATACTACTGATTTGTAGAGTTTTGGATGAGGAAGGGTGTGGAGAAACACCATATATGTTTAGGGTTGTGGCCTGATAGTTGTTCATACCATTTTCGGATCGTTTGACACGACTATAATGGCCATTGTACGTATGAAGTGATTGGTTTGTGCGTGGACTGTTTTGGAGAGGCTCAATATGATTCTTATTGATGTTGTTTTGCTGTTTGGTAACTGTTTGGACTTGTGTGAAGTCATATATATAGGGGAGGTGCTGTCCGGTTTATTACAAAACAGGTTA
>MCJB01048528.1:2526-48403 GCA_002018475.1 Nicotiana obtusifolia
CGGTTAAGGTATTGTGGCGGAATAATAATGTAGAAGAGATGACGTGGGAGGCTGAAGAAGATATGAAAGCCCGATACCCCCATTTGTTCCAGACTTCAGGTGCTATTGCTGAGTCAGGTGCAGCAAGTACATCTCGGACCACGATAAATAACAGTTAAGGTGAGTTAAGGCTAACTTATTTTGATTTCTACATACTTAGATGGTCGTGTGAGGCCAAATTGCAATTGTTATGTGTTGTGTGGCCCTATGTGGCTTTGGATATTAGTCTGAGCTGTTTGATAGGTTTTGGATAGTCCTATTTACAGAGGAAACTCTGTCGAAATTTTTAAAATTTTTTGAGAGTTGAGATATCCCTCAACATCCGAGGACGAATGTTCCTAAGGGGGGGCGGGTGTTATAACCCATATTTGTACGTGTTAGATTACACCGTAAGATAGTCTACCTTGGTTCGAGAAGAGAATTACCTTTGATACAATAAGAGTTTAGTCCTATTGGTCCTAAATGATGCAAAGGTGTATAAGGGCAGTTAACAAGTATTAGAGGATAACCGAGTTAAGGATGTTGTAACTCGCGTTTTTCGGAAAATCGAGAGGTGGTTAACATCACCAAGAGGTCATGTTTTAAGGTATTTGGATGATATGATATCCGTTTCATAAGTCTTGAAGTCAAAAGATTTATGAAACAAAAGTCGACGAAAGTTGTCCTAACTTAGGTTCACAATTTTACTTAAACAATAGGTAAAATATTTCTGCGATTTTCTCCCAATTTACAAGGAATTACGGAGTGATCTACCTACCAAATTAAAGGTCTATGAGTCTAGTTTCCAATGCTTCAAACCGTTTATCAATATGATATCGGAGTATTAAGATAATTGCATTTCCGTAGAACTGCGCAGGCTGGTAGGTGACAAGTAGGTGCATCACCTACTTGCCAAAATTAAGGGCTAAAATTTAAAAGCCCCAAGTCGGTTAAGAGAGGGCTTTTAAAAGCTTCTAAATCCAGTTAATCCACTATTATTTCACAGCCTCAAAACCGAAAAGAACCCCTGCAACCCCTCCCCAAAATAATACCACACAAACCCTAATTGATTTTCCCCTCTTTCAAGTTCTAGTTGAAGGTAAACCCTAGAGTTTGAGGAACCAAAGCAAGGGCTGAGTTATCTAACAAGCAAGGTGAGTTTACTGCTCTATTTAATACATTTTTTCTACTGTTAATTCTTGGTAAGTCGTTCTATGTGTGTAAGAACTCACGGGACGGTGATCGGAAGCCGTGAGTTCGAGTTATTCACTTGTAGCGAACTATTTTTTGAATTGTTTTGTGTTGCTGTAAACCTGCGTGTTATACTACTGATTTGTGGAGTTTTGGATGAGGAAGGGTGTGGAGAAACACCATATATATTTAGGGTGGTGGCTTGATAGTTGTTCACAACATTTCCGGATCGTTTGACACGACTATAGTGGCCATTGTACGTATGAAGTGATTGGTTTGTGCGTGGACTGTTTTGGGAGGCTCAATATGATTCTTATTGATGTTTTGGCTGTTTGGTGACTGTTTGGACTTGTGTGAAGTCATATATAAAGGGGAGGTGCTGTCCGTTTTATTGCAAAATAGGTTACAGTCGATACATAATAGTTATGACGCTTGAACTATAACGATAGTGTCATTTCTCTTATTGTAGACTAAGAAGTCGTGGAAGTTTCATAGCTTGAGATTGGAAAGTATTGCAAGGTATGTGAGACCATCCTTTTCCTTCTTTTGCACGACTCTGACTGTACACAATGTAATGAATGAACCCAAAAATGCTCTACTCTTAGAAGGTAGTAGTACGTATATTGTTTCCCCTCTTATGGGAGGATTGATTTGTTATTATTTCACCATGGTAGTATGACTCTTATGAGTCCAGCATGCGTTATCTATTTTACTCTACCGACTCCGCGCTATAGTCGGCCGGGTATGGCATCTATTGTGCAACTATACATGTGTATATGTTTTACTCTACTTAGCCGCGCTATAGTCGACAGCTATTTTACTCTACCGAGTCGCGCTATAGTCGGCCGGGTATGGCACCTATAGTGCAACCACAGATCAGTTGGGTATGATAATGAGGAGGCCCACAGAGGCATATGTATGAGATGATGATGAGGCCTACAGAGGCGTATATATGTATATGACGATTTTCAAAAGGATATAAATATATGTGTATGCATATGCATGTCAGGCATGACATGGTTAGTCGTCCTCAGAGGCATTCAGATGGTACAGGTTGTATGTCTCTTACCCTGATGCTTGTTATTGTTCTTGCATTATGTTCCTGTTTTACATACTCAGTACATTATCCGTACTGACGTCCTTTATTTGTGGACGCTGCATGTCGTGCTGCAGGTCCAGGCAGACAGATAGATGAGGCTTCCCCACCACAGTAGGCTACTCAGTTCAGCAGATATTGGCGAGATCCATCCTTCAGACTTGCCACAGTCTTGGTATGCATTTTGTTGTAGGCATTATGGTTCGGGGCCCTATTCCGACGTAGGTTGCATTACGTACGTTTTTGTAGAGGCTCATAGACAAGTGTCAATTTATGCATAGACAAGTGATGGGTTGACTTATGTACAGTCGAATTGCCTTGTCGGCAAACGTATGTAATTTGTTTATGGTTCTGCATTGCAGCCTTATTGGCTATATTATGTATATAAGTATGATCGTATCATGGTATAATGTCACGTATCATTATAATTATTATTCGAGATTATATGCATATGACAAGCCTTATAAATAACAAGGAAAGTTAGATGAAGGGTACGCCGCGCCCGTAGGGTAGGGTCCGGTGCCAGTCGCGGCCCTCCGGCTTGGGTCGTGACACTTTATTTGATCGAGTCTACCAGAACCACATTTTGTGGATCTTGAGGGATGCCTAACCCCTTTCCCTCGAGATAACTTGAATCCTTACCTTGGATATCAATCATTTTCGCAGACCATAACTAGAGTATACATTACATGACATTTTAGGTATCCTAGTATATCTTAAATAGTAGATGTCAACTCTAAACTCCAAATTACCTTGTAGAGTACTACAAGTTGTATGTTATTTTGACTTGTGCAAAAAAGGGTGCAGCACCCGCTATGGTCACTATGTGTTTCTGGTGAAGTCTTTTAGACAGACCAATGTTACAACAACTTTTATGCACTTGATGAACATCGTATTTAAGCCCTATCTTGGTTCCGTCGCCATAGTTTTCATTGATGATATATTGGTGTATTCTCGCAGCTGGGAGGATCATGAGCAACACTTCAGGATCGTGCTCCTGACTTTGAGAGAGAGGAAGCTATATGCTAAATTCTCTATCTGCGAGTTTTGGCTAGACTCAGTGGCATTCTTGGGCCACGTGGTGTATAATGAGGAGATTAAGATGGATCCGAAGAGATTAAGGCAGTTCAGATTTGGCCCAAACCATCTTCTGCTATTGAGATCCTAAGTTTCTTTTTGTTGCTACGTATTATCGTCGTTTTGTGGAGGGGTTTTCATCTATAACAACCCTATGGACTAGAATGACACAGAAGGGTTCCCTATTCAAGTGGTCTTGTGAGTGTGAGGAAAGCTTTCTGAAGCTCAAGTTTGCCGTCACTACAACTCTAGTTCTGGTTTCGCCTTCGAGATCGGGTTCTTATATAGTATATTGTGATGCTTCACGGATTGGCATTGGATGTGTGTTGATGTAGGAGGGTAGAGTGATTATTTATGCCTCGCGTCAGTTGAAGCCCCATGAGAAGAACTACCCAGTATACGATTTGGAGTTGGCAACCATTGTTCACGCGCTCAAGATTTTGATGCTTTATCATTACCGCGTGTCTTGTGAGGTGATCATAGACCACAAAAGTCTCCAACACATATTCAAGCAAAAGGATCTGATCTTGAGGCAACATAGGTGGTTCGAGCTACTAAAGGACTATATATCACCATTCTTTATCATCTTGGGAAGGCCAGTGTGGTGGAAGATGCTTTTAGTAGGAAGGCTGAGAGCATTGGGAGTCTTGCTTATATTCCAGTGGGGGAGAGACCGTTAGCATTAGATGTTCAGGCTTTGGCTAATCGGTTCGTGAGGTTGGATATCTCGGAGTCCAGCATAGTTCTTGCTTGTGTTGTATCACAGTCGTTCTCAGCATCAAGGTGTGTCAGTATGATTATCCCTACTTTCTTGTCCTAAGGGGCACGGTGAAGCACAATGATGCTAAGGAGATGACTGTTAGAGATGATGGGGTATTGAGACTTCAGGGTAGTATCTGTGTTCTAAATATGGATGGATTGCGAGAGCTACTACTTAAGGAGGCCCATTATTTGTGGTATTTCATTTATTCTGTGGCCATGAAGATGTACCATGATTTGAGGTAGCTCTATTGGTGGCAGAGGATGAAGAAGGATATTGTTGAGTATGTTGCTTGGTGTTTGAACTGTGAGCAGGTGAAATACGAGCATCAAAGACCCAGTGGTTTGTTTCAACGGTTAGATATACCGGAGTGGAAGTGGGAGCGTATCACTATGGATTTTGTAGTTGGACTTTCATGGACCTTGAGGAGATTTGATACGGTGTGGGTAATTTGTTGACAGATTGACCAAGTTTGGCACTTCATTCCAGTCATGACTACCCACTCTTTAGAGCAGCTTGATCGGATTTGTATTTGGGAGATTGTTTGACTTCATGCTGTGCCTGTGTCTATTATTTCGTATCAAGGCACATAGTTTACATCGCATTTTTGGAGCATTCTAGTTAGAGTTACACACAAGCTGAGTAGAGTATGACATTTCATTCCCGGACGGGAAGGCCGAGCGCACTATTCAAATTTTTGAGGACATGTTACGTGCCTGTGCCATTAAGGACACGTTACGTGCCTGTGTCAGGTTACTTGAATTCACATGTTACGTGACTATTCAAATATTTGAAGACATGTTACGTGCTTGTGTCAGGCGAATTGAGGGTGCCGAAGAGGGGGAGGCTCTGCCTGTTGATGTGCTTTCTATGGTAGGGCTGAGGCCGCTGCACCAGATGTTGTTGTACATGTATGGTTTCGATTTGTTATACAGGAGCGTCATTCGTATTTTGTTTTTGTTTTGCTTATCGGGGTGAGTCCTACTATGTTATTTCACATTATTGAGAGCAATGAGACTAGAAATGGCTTTCTATTACTCATTTCTCTTATTGTAGACTAAGAAGTCGTGGAAGTTTCATAGCTTGAGATTGGAAAGTATTGCAAGGTATGTGAGACCATCCTTTTCCTTCTTTTGCACGACTCTGTACACAATGTAATGAATGAATCCCAAAAATGCTCTACTCTTAGAAGGTAGTAGTACGTATATTGTTTCCCCTCTTATGGGAGGATTGATATATTATTATTTCACCATGGTAGTATGACTCTTATGAGTCCAGCATGCATTATCTATTTTACTCTACCGAGCCGCGCTATAGTCGGCCGGGTATGGCATCTATTGTGCAACTATACATATGTATATGTTTTACTCTACTTAGCCGCGCTATAGTCGACAGCTATTTTACTCTCCCGAGCCGTGCTATAGTCGGCCGGGTATGGCACCTATTGTGCAACCACTGATCAGTTGGGTATGATAATGAGGAGGCCCACAGAGGCATGTGTATGAGATGATGATGAGGCCCACAGAGGCGTATATATGTATATGATGATTTTCAAAAGGATATAAATATATGTATATGCATATGCACGTCAGGCATGACATGTTTAATCGCCCTCAGAGGCATTCAGATGGTACATGTTGTATGTCTCTTATCCTGATGCTTATTATTGTTCTTACATTATGTTTCCTGTTTTACATACTCAGTACATTATCCGTACTGACGTCCTTTATTTGTGGACGCTGCATATCGTGCTGCAGGTCCAGGCAGACAGATAGACGAGGCTTCCCCCCCATAGTAGGCTACTCAGTTCAGCAGATATTGGCGAGATCCATCCTTCGGACTTGCCACAGTCTTGGTATGCATTTTGTTGTAGGCATTATGGGCATGTCGGGGCCCTGTTCCGACATAGGTTGCATTATGTACGTTTTTGTAGAGGCTCATAGACAAGTGTCAATATATGCATAGACAAGTGATGGGTTGACTTATGTACAGTCGAATTGCCTTGTCGGCAAACGTATGTAATTTGTTTATGGTTCTGCATTGCAGCCTTGTTGGCTATATTATGTATATAAGTATGATCGTATCATGGTATAATGTCACGTATCATTATAATTATTATTCGAGATTATATGCATATGACAAGCCTTATAGATAATAAGGAAAGTTAGATGAAGGTACGCCGGCGCCCGTTGGGTAGGGTCCGGTGCCAGTCGCGGCCCTCCGGCTTGGGTCGTGACACATGATAGCAAAACAAAGCACATAATAGCCTAAGAACTACTCGGATCATGAATACCTCGATGCACGCACACACGCCCCTCACCTAGCGCGTGCTTCACCCCCAACACATCTCAAATATAATAGTTCTCAGGGTTAATTACCCTCATATTTAAGTTCAGATACGTTACTTACCTTGAACAAGCAAAATTAAATGCTGAGCAAGCCAAACAATACTCTAGAAATGCAATCCCACATGAATCAACCTTCAAGAGGGTCAAAACTAGCCAAAAGGAACTCAATAACATCAAAAAATGCTAAGGAAACAACCCGAAGAGATAAAGGTCAAATCTTTAATCAAGAACTCAAAGTCAACAAAAATTTAACCCGAATTCGCAGCTCGAAATTCGACAAGACTTACAAATTCCAACAAACCATTTGAATACGAGTTGAACCATACTAATTTCATCCAATTATGACTCCGAAACGATGTTCAAAACCATATTATTCTCATTAGAAAAGTGTTTTGATAAAAACCCACAATTTTCCGTTCAAAATTTGGATTAATTCATAAATGAACTAGTGTAATTATGTTAAAATACTAAAATTGAGGTAATATACTGGCCCCCATGAAAAGACGAGAATAATATCGTGAAAATCACCTCAATCGGAGCTCTAAAACGCAAGATATGCTCAAAATACAAAATGAACGCAATCTGATTTTTTTATACACAGGAATTTCCGCTTTTGTGTCCAAAAAGCCCCACCTGCAGTTTTCCTGCTATCATTTACGCTTTTGCAGACAACTTTTCAGACCTACATGATTGTAGATGCCAACCTCACTTCGCATCTCCGAAGCACCAACAACAACTAACTTCTCGGGCACTAAAATGGGCATAACTCCCTCTTAAGATGTCCAAATTCGGCGATTCTTTTTGCTATGGCTCTGTAATTACGATACTAATCTAATGCTTCAATCACAATAGAATTTGGATCTCATTCTTTTTATTGTGGTACCATTTATGCTTGAAGAAACGACGTTGAAACATAAAAACGAATATAACACAATCTAAACCTTTTCGAACATCACCCGAGCCCCTAAAAACCCCCTCCAAATATACCAATAAGCCCCAAAACATAATACAAATCTATTCAAGTCTTCAAATACCATATTGCAACATCAAAACCACGAATCACACCTTAAATCAATCTAAATAAACTTTTGAACTTTTGACTTCCAAAACTCGCGCCGAACAATATAAATCAACACAGAATAACTCATATTTTGCACAAAGGTTTCAAATGACCTAACAAATCTCTTCCAACTCTCGAAACCTCAATCCAAACCTAATAATATCAAAGTCAATTCCCGGTCAAACCTATGAACTTTTCAAACCTTCAAATTGTCAACTTTCACCAGTTAGTGCCAAATCCTTCTAGAAACATCTAATTGCAAATCCTGGCATACGTCCAAATTCAAAATCACCATTCACATCTTTATGCAGGAAGTGAAATATGCTCAAATCCACTGGGAAAACTATACAGTAACAGAGCTTCTCACTAACTTTATCTTTTTTTTTTTTTGCAGGTTTCAACTTACTTAATTCACCGGCCCTTTCTAAGTGTGTGGTATCAACATCCATGATGCTCAAATCTGCAGATAAAAGGCTAGTGTTATAAGCCAAGCCTTTCTGCAATAGAGATGAAAAAGTTTAGAACCACTAGGTTTGCCAAATGACATATATATCACACCACATCACTTGACCAGGTTTGCCAAATGGCATACATATCACCCCACATCACTTGACCAGCACAAACTAATTCTAAACCTTAAAGGCCACAGGATGAGCACCTACTTGAACCATTTACATCCATTATACACTCAGTCCATAAAATTCAACTCATCATACCCACAATTATTACCACTAATCCCAACAAGGACACACAACGTTCACCTCAACCCCAAATCTTCCCTCCACCTACACTCTTTCACAACTGCAGAAGTACTCACACCCTCCATCAGGATCATCTACTTCACTTTTTCATTGGCAACATATCCCTCTTCCCAAAAGTTCTCAGAAGACACAAGAACCTGAGAATACACACATATAATCATAAATAAAGACCCTGTTATTTCACTAGCTCTATTTTCTATTTTCACGTACTATTTCTTATGATCTCCTCCACCTCTTGATATACACTCATTGTGTGGTATTAGCATTTTCAATGCTCATTCCACTGAAGGTTAATCAAAGGTGCAAATAGTGCTAATCCTCAAGCACACACAACCTATCATGTCTAAAGCGATGCAGTTGGAAATTGCTAGTCTATATTATGTGCCCAAATTTATTCTTTGAACATTGTAGAAACAGAATGGCAACTCCCAAATACAACCGATCCTCACAGAAACTATCAAAGAGCCTAAAAATCCACAGCTCCATTTTCTAAATTGGGGCTCAACTCAATTATGCTCTCACATAGCTATCTGTCACTACCAAATCATCATGCAGTCTTCAGTACCATTCCTCGTCTTCCCAACTGCAACCTACAACCATCACCAGCTCTCAGAATCCACAAGAACCTGAGAGCATTGCCATATTTGATCAACAAAAGGTCTCAGGGCAGTAATGCCTAAAGCCTGCAGCACCACCGCATCACTAACTGTAGTGCCATAGTCTTTATTTCTAGGAAGAGGGGCAATGGTACTCTTCTAATGCTAACTCGTTTGTTGTTTTTTGTAGGTACATTAACTAGGTATAGAACTCTGAAGCACTCTCAATGTTTGGTATCAACATTCTAGATGCTCAGTCTGTTCGGAGTGCATCAAAGTTCTTGGACCTACCCTTCAGATCATGCAATAGAAACACACACATCACATTCAAACAACACTGATACAAGCAGAAACCACTACATCAGGGTAGTAGATTCAGCAATATCTCATGGACTCATCAGTGCTCTGGTTCACATGCTATATGAACACACTGTTGAGAACTGGTTATGGGCACATTAGAGTCTCTACAACAGCCAGTCACAGCCACCAATGCAGTGCTCCATCTCTTCTGTCATGGACACCAAACACAAACAACTCACTATTTTTCATCTTTTGGACATCTATATGCTTCTCTTCAACCTGGCTTTCCTTGCTGGCAATGCTAAAGCTATGTTGCAGATAGGTTCTTGGTGTTATAGAACTAACCCCGATTCTTGGATGCATATTCTTTTTTTGTCACATCATTTGGGGATTGTTTGTCCAAGCTTTAGATATAGTTCCTCCCGTAAATTGAAAGAGTCTTTCCAAATTTTTTGCATAGTTGACCTAGGTTACTCTTATTCTCGGGGTCCATTTTCTTATCCAATATGGATAGGCATATGGTACCATCTTATAGGTGGTTTTATTAAAAAAATTAAAAAAAAATCACCATTCGGACATAACGGTACTGTCAGAACTCCTATCCGAGGTTAAATATACAAAAGCTAAACTTGGTCAGCTCTTCTAACTTAAAGGTTCCTATTTAAGAATCATTCTCTCAAATCAATTCCGAACAACTCGAAGACCAAAAATGACCATACACGCAATTCATAATACATCATACGAAGCTACTAAAGACCTCAAACCGCCGAATGGAATGCCAATGCTCAAAATGACCGATCGGGTCACTGTAGATTTAGACCTCAAAATAAGGTCGAATTTCGAAATAAATTACATATCCGGACTCGAGTGGTGAATGGGTAATCAAGATTTTGTCTTAATTACGGATTTCGACCATGTTGGCCCAGATTGACCTTTTGTTAACTTTTTTACTTATGTTAAAGATTGAACCTTTTTCATTCGAGGGTGGTTTTTAAAGCTTGTTTTGACTTGTTTGAATAATATTTGACTAGATTCGATTAGTTTTGAGTCTTGTTCTAAAGGAAAATCCCTGTTGGATTGTTTATTGTGTTCCTAGAAAGAGGTAAGTGTCTTGGTTAACCTTGATTTGAGGAAAATTGGGTAAAATCGAGTCTATTTGTTGTGTGATGTATGTGTTGGGGACGTTTATGCAAGGTGAACAGTGTATATGCATTGATGTGGGATAAGCATGTAGGTAGAATTAGCCGTATTTGTGCCATGTTATTTGTGTATTATGTCTTCCATGCTATAGACATATTAATTGATTCTTTAATTTCTCGTATTCATGTTACTTTTCTATGTTGAGATTATCGAGATATTGGTGCTGAGATTGTTGAACAGTTGATTGGTTGTTGGTGCTAATTGTTGGAAGATTCTCATGTGACAAGTTGTGTTCAAATACTATTGTTGATGTTGTATTTGCTTCCTACCTTGCTTGGTAATGTGATGCGTGTGATTGCTTGGTGAGGAAGAGTGAAATGCACGAAGGGTATTGCCGTGCTTGTGAAAAGAGCGAATGTGCATGAAGGTTGTTTTCGTGCCTTATTCATATATTGATATTATTGCTTGAGTGAACGTGCAGACATGCAAGAAGGGTGATTCCGTGCTTGTTAGTATTTTATTATGTGAGGATGAGAGAAAAAGCATGAAGGGTGATGCCATGCAATTATTTTTACAGTATAATATGAGGATGAGAGTAAAAACACGAAGGGTGATGCCGTGCAATTTTGTTAATTTCATTGCTCTTTACTTTGATATTTGGAATGTGGACTTGGCTTTGTGGTTGCATTATTTAATTTTGGAGGGGGATTACTCAGTGACTCTTTACTTTATGTTTCCGTTTTATGCCCCTTTACTTGTGTACTTGTTATCTGTTTTACTTGTCATTACCTCGTTGTCATATTTGATGCTTTATTTATTATTTGATACTTCTTGATATATAACTGCAAAGGTTTATTAAGGTGTCTGGCTTATCACTACCTCGCCGGGGTTAGGCTCGACACTTACTACGTACATTGAGTAGGTTATACTCATGCTACACTTCTTCACTTCTTGTGCAGATTCGGACATCGGTACCAGCTGAGTCCCGAGAGGTTCATAGAAGATATCGGGCAGGTGATTCAAGGTAGAGCTGCATTCCATTCACAGGCTTAAGAATCATCATCTTATTTCTATTGTACTATTTCTATATTTTGTACAATGTTGCGATTCTTTCAAGATAATGTATTCAGTAACTCTAGAAGCTCATGTACTTGTAACTGCACATCTTTGGATGGTTTGCATTAGACGTTGGTTTTAGACTTATCATGTTTATCTCATAATTGCTTTTACGCTATGTTAGTATCCCGTTGTTAGGCATTTATTGCAGTTCTTTTGTATTTTACTATTATGTGTTGGCTTGCCTATCAAGTGGTGTTAGGCACCATTACAACTCTGATGGTTGAAATTTTGGGTTGTGACAGTTCCTCTGAAAAGCTCAAACAAGTATATGACACATTAGTAAACACATGGAAGCCTGACAATTCAATTTTGGTGCATGACGTTGAAGGGTAGAATTGTCCACACAATCTTGAACTGATGTAAAATCTTCTTACCTATTTTTCAGCTCCCATCTCGACTTCGAAAAGAAGAGACTCCATCGTTGGCGCAAAGGCAAGCTAGGAAGAGTAACACAAGATTAAAGATCTTTTCATGAATTTTTCTTCTTTTATGGATTCTACTTTATTTTATACATTGGATTTTATCTCTAGAACGATTATTGGCCAATTTTCCATTACTGGGATTTTGCTGAACCTTTTATTGAAAGAGTTTGAATAACTCGTTTGAATTCTTTATATCATATTCTATTTATTTGACTGCACTTTTATTGAATTTATTTGTTGAGCTCACAATTTTTTCAATCATCATTCTTGGCGATCTTAAAAAAAACTCTCAAGTTTGGGACACTCAAATAACAATATATGAGTGTATGGGGTCGGATACGATCGAGCGCATAGGAAGCACCAGTCTTGGGTTATGATGATCGGTGTCGATTGAGGTCGCCCTCCTATAGATCGAGACCGGCACTTCGAGAAGGGAAGTTCGAGGTCAGGCGTCATCGGGAGAAAGCTCGAAGCCAAGGAATTCGAGATAAGGTTGTTGAGACCGGTCGGGGTAAAGCATCTTATGGTAAAAATATCAGATTCGCATAACGGAAGGGCCAGAAATCTCGTGACACGTAAATATTTCGGCGGGAATCACGGCCCAAATCAGCAAAGACGTTAGACCCAATAATTTTAGGGATCTTTTACCCTGTAATTAGGCCTTTTACCTTGTATAGGATTATTTTCTCCTCCTATATAAAGAATTCAACCCTACTGTATACAACACAACATACGATCAATATATAAAGTTAGCATATTTTTACTGTCTTCTTCATAAAATACTTGTTTCATTCCTGTTCATTCCGTCATAGCTGAATTGTTCAACTTTGGTGGTTTGCTTACTTTTTCACTTATTTAATTTAACCTTTATTTATCATTCATTCTTTAATTGTATCAGGCCAAGTCACGTATCCTTAATACCACGTACAAATTTAATTGTTACTCGTATTTAAGGGTAAACAATGAGGTTAATTACGAGATTATTTAAATTGATTTAGAATTATTCTAGGAATATTACAGTTTATTTGCAACCCTAAACTGGATAGATATTAATGGTCTTGAATTATTTTGAAAACGGAGATCAAGAACAATGTTTCTAGAGACGATTGAGAAATTCTAGCAATCTAATTTATACCCAAGGGAAATAGAATCACATCAAGCGCATTGTCACGATCCAAAATTCGCTAGGTAAGCCACAACATAATCAACTAAAGCAAGGCATAACCTAATATAATTAGCTGACATAATGTAAATAAGGCATTAATACATCTCAATTTAACAATATCAAATGCGAAAAAATCCAACAACTACCAAAAATGAATCTCACAATACAAGAGTCTCACAACATAAATGAGTCTCACAATACAAGAGTACTTTCTGGAATACAATAGACAACATAAAAAGAAAGAAGGGGATTTTGGGTTGCGGATCAAGTATGATAGCTCACCATGAAGTTTTTGAGATGTAACCACTAAACACCCTCCAGAACATCGCTGGTTCAATATCAATATTTGTACAAAAATATACTTAAGTATAGTATGAAAATAATTACAATGTGTATTCAGTAAAATATTACGTCTAATCTCGAAAATGTAGTAACAAATTTTAACAAAAGTATAATACTCACTTTTACAACCGAAGAAGTTCATAATGGCATGAAATTGTAGAATTTAGCCAAGAATATCATAGCATCAAGGTGTACAAATAAGAGATAAGATAAGCATGCTTCTCACAACAAGATAACCAAAGCATAATTCAATATTCATGTTTGCACATAAAAATGATATGCAGCTAGTAGCATCTATATGAATTCTTCTACATGAGTCTAGGAAGATCATGCATGCTCAAGACACAATCATAATCATTGTCCAACACATCTCATATGCTCCAATATGATCCAGCACATCCCATGTGCTCTAACTCGATACGTGTATCACTTGCGCTCAAAGAGCCCAATGTAACATGGCTAATCACCTAACTTCGGAATGAACATATCCATGTTCAAGCGCGGCACATAAACTTATCGTGCCATAACATATCAATATCATAATAACAACATGACATGAACCATCGTGCCATGACAATATCAATCCGCTTATAATGTCCCAATGTGCCATAACCGTATCAATATGTGTCAAGATCTCCATCTATAAGGATGTATGCATATGCTCAAGAAATAAACAATAAGAAGCTCAAGGACATAATAAATAAAAATGTAGATGTGTGCTCATGATCTAAAGTATGACTATGGCTAAATCAAGTATACCAATAATCTCAAAAATAGCCCGTCATGCCCAAATAAAATATAATAAGCTAAAACATTATTTATATCATGAATAAATAGGCCGACGTAGTTATACAATCAAATAACGCACAATCCAAGAAGAACACCTAACCAAACAAATCAAGAAAAAGCCTAAAACTACCCCAAATATGGTATAACCTTGGTGTACATATATACACTTGTCACCTTATATATATGTCACCCCAGATCATGTAGCTTGTAACACATAAGTCCAATTTGCAGAAATTGCTTCTCTTAACAAGGTTAGACAAGAGACTTGCCTCCTGCTGGAATTGCGTCAACCCTCAAATATAGTTTTTTTCTTAGGAATTCTCCTCCAAACTTTCTAAATCTATCCAAATAATACTTAATAGGCTCAAATAAGGTCATAGAAATCAATTCCTAATAATAAAGCTTCATTCTTTAATCAAATCACAAAAGTCAATAGAAAGCTAACCTCGACCCACATAGTCAAAACCAAAGTCCAAGGTTAAATTCTGGTGACCCATAATGCACGAGTCCAAATAGATAACTATTTTCCAAATATGATTCCAAATCGGTACTCAAAATCTCAAAATGCGCTCTCTTATGTTTTGAACAAAAACTCCAAATTATACTCTCAAAATTCACGTTCTAGGTGTAGAAATCCAAAATCAAAATACATGGTCAAATCTAAGTAAATATTACTTACTCTCAAGATTTGAGTGAAAATCCTCTTCAAAATCTCCTTTTTCCATTCTCCAAAACTCAAAAATGGAGAAAATGAGCTAAATCTCGACTTCAAAGAATCTGCAGGTATTTCGCAGGGTGTGAACTGGTTGATTGCAGGTGCGACCCCAAGCATTGCAAGTGTGTAACCTGCTTGCCCTAACCTCCTTGCGCAGATGTGAACCTCCGTTCGCAGGTGCGACCAACGAACCGCAAGTGTTGCTACACCAAAGAATCAATTTTTTTTAACTTAGCTCAAAATGATCTGAAAGCACCCCAAAACTCACCCCGAGCCCCCAGGACCCAGTCCAATCATCCTAACATGTTTGTTTAACCTATATAAACTTGTCAAAGAGCTTGAAATATCAAAAAAAAAATATATCAAAACAAATAGTCAAGCATCAAACCAAAATCTCAAATTCTCTTTAGTTCAAAATTTTAACTTTTGACTAGGAGCACCGAATCAACACAGGGCCACTCGAGACCCTAACCAAAAATACGTACAAGTCCAAAATCATCATACGACCTTATTAGAATCTTTAAGAAACCATTACAGGATCGTTTACCCAAAATATTGAGTGTGGTCAACTCTTCCGACCTTAAACCTCAACTTAGGAACTAAGTGTTCTAAATTACTCTCGAACCTCTCGGAGAACACACAAACCTATTAGACAAAGCATGAACCTCCATGGCTAATGGTTAAGGTGATATCATAGTCTATAAATAAATCCAACCATCTCCGCTGCCTCAAATTAAGAACTTTTTGCTTGGATAAATGCTAGATACTCTGATGATCGGTGTATACCTCACATGACACGCTGTATAAGTAATGCCTCCATATCTTGAGCACGTGAATAATGGCTACAAACTCCAAATCATGCACGGGGTAGTTCTTCTCATGTACCTTCAACTGATGATACATGTAGGAAATCACTCTACCATCCTGCATCAATACCGTGCCAAGTCCAATACGTGATGCATCACAATATACATGTAAGACCTCAAACCTGTGGGCAGCACCAACATTGGCGTTGTAGTCAAGGCAGTCTGGAGCTTTTCAAACATCTCCTCACACTCGTTAGACCATCTAATAAAAGCGTCTTTCTGAGTCAACTTGGTCAGTGGGGCTGAGAAAGATGAAAACCCCTCCATGAAATGGTGATAGTAGCCCGCCAAACCCAAGAAGATCCAAATCTTTATATCTAAGGTAGGTCTAGGCAAATTCTGAATTGCCTCTATCTTCTTTGGTAGAAGACAGAACATGACACGAGAAGGCAACTGAATCAAACTAGAACTCAGACTTAGAAAAACTTGACATATAGCTGGCGATCCTTCAAAGTTTGAAGTACAATTCGTAGGTGCTACTCATGCTCCTCTCTACTACGAGAGCAACCAGAATATCACCAATGAAGACAATCACAAAAGAATCCAAATAAGGCTTGAACTCTCGGTCATAAAATTCATGAATGTTGCTGGAGCATTAGTCAAACCAAATGACATCAACAAGAACTCTTATGGACCATACCGAGTCCTATGACGCAATATAGATGAAAGTTGCTCCGATACCAACTGATACAATATTAAACGCGAAAACAAGAAAACAAAAGATAGAAGCAAGACTACTAAAATAGGCAATAGGCTTCCCATCTTGCATAAGAACACCTCCAATTCCCAACCCTGAGGCATCACACTCAATTTCAAACGCCTTACTAAAATCAGGTAATGGTAACAACGGGGCAGAACTAAGCCTACGTTTCAACTCTTGGAAGGCACCCTCTTGCGGCTCCCCCCACACAAAAGGTGTGTCTTTTCTCACCAACTCCGTGAGTGGTGCTGCTATGGTGCTAAAGTCTTCAACAAAGCGCCTGTAGAAACTAGCTAGTCCATGGAAACTTCTAACATGTGAAACAGTAGTAGGAGTAGGCCAATCTCTAATAGCTTCAACCTTAGATTCATCTACTTCAACACCATTAACACTTGCAACAAATCCAAAAAATAAAACTTTCTCTACACAAAAGGCACACTTCTTGTAATTAACATATAACTTTTCGGCTCTTAATACTTCAAACACTAGCCCTAAGTGATCAACATGGCCATCTAAACTTCTACTATAAATCATGATATCATCAAAGTAGATAACCACAAATTTATTAAGAAATGATTTAAGCACATGATTCATTAATCGCATGAATGTACTAGGTGCGTTGGAGAGACCAAAAAGCATCACCAACCATTCATATAGACCAAACTTGGTCTTGAATGTAGTTTTCCACTCATCACCCGGATTCATACGGATTTGGTGGTAACCGGACCTAAGATCAGTCTTAGAAAACACACTTGAACCACACAACTCATCTAGCATGTCATCTAATCTAGGGATAGGATGACGATACTTTACCGTTATCTTGTTGACAGCTTGGCAATCAACACACATCCTCCAGGTGTCGTCTTTCTTTGGAACCAAGATCACGGGTACGGCACATGGACTTAGACTCTCTCGAACTAACCCTTTAGTCAATAACTCATCCATTTGTCGTTGCAACTCCTTAGTATCCAGTGGATTGCTTCGATATGCGGGTTTGTTCGGAATTTGTGACCCCGGAACAAGTCAATTTGGTGTTCTATCCCCCTCAATGGAGGTAGTCCACTCGGCATCTCCTCGGGAAACATGTCCTGTATTCCTGCAAAACATCACTAACAACACTAGGCAAGGGGTGAACGTTAGTAGAAACTTCATCATTAGAGCTCAAGTAAACACCCTTATGAAATAGGAAAATTAAGAGTTTAGAACTATTATTACTTCTCAAATACTCACCTGGTTGGATCATGGCAAAAATATTACCTGACAGGTTCGATGTACAAGCATTGATTATGGCTTTGGATTTGGGCTCCATTGGAGCCTTAGCTCTCGCCGCCTCTTTCAGTTCCCGCATGCGTTTGTAATCATCACTAACCTGTTGCGGTGTTAAGGGCTTAAGTACATAACTCTTGCCCTCCAGCTTGACCGTATAAGTGTTGGCCTTTCCATCATGATCAACACATCTATCAAACTGCCAAGGCTTGCCCAATAGTAAATGGCACGCTTGCATAGGCACTACATCGCACAAGATTTCATCTTGATAAGCTCCCACCTTGAACTTAATGAGTGCCTGCTTTACTACCTTTAATTCACCACATTCACTCAAACATTGCAATCGATAAGGATGGGGATGTTTCCTCGTAGGTATACTAAGTTGAGTCACTAACGTGTGGCTTACTACATTAGTGCAACTTCCGGAATAAATTATCATCGAGCACACCTTTCCTTTCACCCTACATTTAGCGTGAAACAAGTTCTCACGCTGCACATCTCCTTCCTCCTGTACGCTCATAGTGCTCAAGTTCCTACGTACCATTAAGAACATATTCACACCCTCTTCTTCTAACTCTTCCTCGCCGCACTCAACCAATTCAGCTCTCTTATCTTCCTCAATCTCCTCTTCACTTTCTTCTTCAAACACAGTACCATCATCAAGAATTAACATGGTCCTCCGTGTTGGACAATCCTTAGCGAAATGTCCATAGCCTTTGCATTTGTGACACTAAAAAGAAGATGCACTAGGAGAATTGAGTTGAGTCTTAGAATTACCTCTTGACCCCTTAGGTTCAACCCCAGGTGCCGCAGCTTGGGCTAGCTTCTTAGGCTCTCGGGTTTGGCTTGCTCCCCTAGTGTATTGTGTCTTCCATAACTACACAATAATCTCAACACAGTAACAAGCATCACATGCCAAACGCTTGGCACTTCTTCACCATCAAATGTGCATCATGAAGCTCTTTAGCTTGACTTCTCGTGAATGGTCTTGAAGGTTTAAATGTATCATGATCAGGTTGACCTGCATCATCCTAAAAGTTTTTTTAGGGACATCTGATGCCCTAATCTTCATCTGATGGTAGCCAGATCTTAAATCAAACTTGTAAAACACCTTGGTATCCTGAATTTGGTCAAATAGATCATCAATCCTAGGCAACATATACTTGTTCTTGATGGTAACTTTGTTTATCTGCCGATAGTCAATGGACATCCTCATCGATCCGTCATTCTTCTTAACAAACAACACCGGCGCACCCAAGGTGAAACACTCAGTCTAATAAATCCCTTATCAAGAAAGTCCTGCAACTGATCCTTCAATTCTAAATATAAATAAGGATACTAATGGGGAAGGTGACTGAAATTATTTGATACGTGCCATGGTTTTGAAAATGTACCTTTTGCTCTTAACTTTTTGAAAATGATCAATTTTGCAAGTTTCATGTATCTAGGACCTGTCCTTTCTTGATGAGTGAAACCGGCTAGGGTGTCATGACCTAGAAATATTTGGAAGGGGTTGTCTGTTCTAAAATTCAAATGGGCTAAAACAAAACCCATCAGCATTTCAAAAATCCCAATTCTAGTTTTGCTGACTACTAAAATTGATTGGGGCAAAGACCCTATTTCGCAGTTTCTAATTTCCAAAATCATGGTTTGTTGGTTTGTTCTTTTGAAAAATCAATCTGCAAAAGTCTCATGAAGCTAGTGGATTAAACCAATTTATTTAAGCAGAATTTGAAAAAAAATTATAACGAGAAGTTCGAATTAAGTTGACTGCTATTTTGATCCCTAATCAATTTCAAATAAGCGAATTTCCTATATAATCACCAAATGAAGAAGGAAACCATGGAATAAGTTTAACGTTGATCATCACACCAATACAAACATGCATTAATGAATATAAGGAATAGGTTCAGAGGGGCTATACTCCATTCTTATTGGAGTACTACTAGACAGGTCCAACATTAGGTCTATTGGATCAGGAAAAGGCAGCAGGAAGAGACAGCAGCAGCAACCTAGTTGCTCAAACTGGGCCAGAGCCCAAAAGGAGCTCAGCAGGCCCAATGGACTATTCGTGCAAAAGAAGAAAAATATAAGCATTAGTATAAGCTTGCTTCAATCACCAAGTAAAAACCAAAAAAAACATAATAGGGTAAATACACAACTGTTATGCCAAAGAATTAATAATGCTCAAATAAAATACTTGTGAATAGTTATCCCAAAGGATCAATAGGGATCAATCTATTCCAAATTTTTCCGAAGTATATGGGTATTTGATGTTTGGCTATAATTATATATTTTTGTGCATTATTTCTCTTACATTTTGATGTTTTAATGCTAAATTATACTATATTTGTGCTTAATTGAGTTTATTTTATGTGTAGGTACTTTGGAGATGAAATTAGGAGCAAAGTAAAAATTTTATGTGTATTTTATACACTACAAGAATGGTTCATGATTATTTAATGATTCAAAATATAATGATGTCATAATTGGGTAATGATTGAAGACAAAAGTATACAACGAAACAAGGAAAGAAAAGGAGGTGTAAAGGGTCGAAATCAGGCCCAACTGTATGTTGTCGAAATCGGGCTTGCACGGCAGATCGGGCTCGGAATGCGAAGGGTTGAAGATCGACCCCGAGTTTGATCGAAGCAGAACACAAGGCCAGAGTGTCCGACATCGAAAATACCAAACCCATGATTCGGGACCGATCCTGACCTCAAAAATGCTCGAGGGAAAATCATCGTACCTAAATAACGGAAAGCCAGAATATCCGTAATGAGATGAGCATCGCGGTGGGAATCTCGACACAAATCAATGGAACCGCTTAATTAGCAAATCAGGAGATTTCTTACCTTATGTAGAGTTGTACCAAATGTAGGATCCCCTACTATTTAAAGGGGGGTATAATTATTTGAAAGGACACTTTCTGATCATCAAAAAGATAGTTATAGATTGGTCTCTTGAATCATTATCTCATTATCTTGTTCCAATTTCAATTATAATCGATCCCTGCCCAAGAAGGACCAACCAACGTGGTCATCATTGTTTAGCTTGGGTGGTTTACATTCCTTCATTTATTACTTAATTTTAATTTCAATTTGATTATTCGTCATTTGTATCAAATTAGGTCATGTATCCTTAAGACCACGTATAAATTCAATTGTTATCCGATTTTTAGGGTAAACAGTTTGGCGCCCACCGTGGTGCTAGGGCTAATAGTGGTAATTTGATACAAATTTCAATAACATACACTGTTTCACACTTGCTCTTTGAAGTGTCTTTGATTCTAGGCTATAATACAGAAATGTCATACTCTCAATCGGCACCTCTGCACGTTGACAAAGAGTCCGATCACCAAGGTGAAAATAACAACATAGCGCCCAGTAACGAGATCCTGATTGATGCTAATTCACATGTGGTAGTTGATGCGGATCAGCCTACCGACCCCTCAAATAGCATTCATAGAGGAGTCTGATCAGTAACTCAAAACCCCTAAACGTTGAAGGGGACGGGATCAGCCTCCGGATGATCTTCGAAATGTTACAAGCCCAACAGAGGGCGATAGTTCAGTTACAAAACCAAAGCCAAATCCCGAACAAGGTTGAGCTCGGCCCTTCCCGGGAAATTACCCGCAAGGATGAATCGATCTTAGGAAGTCGAAAGAATGTGAATCGGGGCAAAACCTCAAAATTATGAAGATTTTCAAGGAACTGACAAAACGGATAGAATCAGGGGAGAAGAAGATCGAGGCAAATGACAAGAAGGTGGAAACCTAAAACTCTAGGGTAGATCAAATCCCAGGGGCACCCCCAGTGTTAAAAGTCCTAGATTCCAGGAACGTGCAAAAACCTTTTCCACCAAGCCCGATGTCAAAGCCGATCCCCAAAAAATTCCGTATGTCCGAAATTCCCAAGTATAACGGAACGACCGACCCGGTCGAGCATGTAACCTCGTATATATGTGCTATCAAAGGGAACGACCTTTTCCACCAAAAATCTTTTCCATCAAGCGCGGTTCCAAAGACGATCCCCAAAAAATTCCGTATGCCCGAAATCCCCAAGTATAACGGAACGACAGACCTGAAAGAGCATGTAACCTCGTATCTATGTGCTATCAAAGGGAACAACCTAGAGGACAATGAGATTGAATCCGTTCTGTTGAAGAAATTTGGGGAGACCCTGTCAAAGGGAGCCATGATATGGTATCACAACTTACCTTCTAACATCAGCCATATCATGGGGAAAGAAAAATCGATTTATCCGGGCAAAACTCCCTAAGAAATGAAAGGAGAATTGACCGAGGCCAGAGCAGCCGGGGGCTCATGAACAAAAGCAGCTTCGAAAGACCCATCGGGCATAAGCACCGCGGTTATCGGAGTACAACTTTAATGTCAATACTGCCACCATTGTATCTGCTATCAGTCGCATCAAAGATACCAAATGGCCTCGAACACTAAAATCCGATCCGACCCAAAGGGATCCTAACCAAATATGCAATTATCATGGCACTCACGATCACAGAACTGAAGATTGTCGGCAACTGAAAGAGGAAGTGGCCCCGCTACTCAATAACGGATAGCTTCGAGAGTTCCTAAGCGACCGAGGAAAAAATCATTTTGGGAACAGGAACTCTGACAAATAGACGGGCCAAGAAGAACCTCAACACGTCATCGACACGATCATTAGTGGAGTCGATACCCCTCAGGGGCTGTTGTTGAAACGCACCAAAATATCCATTACTTGGGAGACGCGCACTAGGGATTACACGCAAAAGGGAACTTTATCTTTCAATGACGAGGACGCGGAAAGGATTGTACAACCCTACAATGACACACTGGTAATATCTGTACTCATATATAAAGTTAGAGTTAAACGTGTGTTAATCGATCCAGGTAGCTCAGCCAACATCATTCGATCATGTGTCGTGGAGCAATTCGGCCTATTAGACCAGATCGTTCCTACAGTCCGAGTTCTTAACGTATTTAACATGGCATGTGAGACCACCAAGGGTGAGATAATGTTACCGATAAATACCGCTGGAACCATTTGAGAAACAAAGTTCTGTGTGATCAAAGGAAACATGAGATACAATGCTCTATTCGGAAGACCATGGATCCACAACATAAGGGCGGTAGCTTCGACACTGCACCAGGCATTGAAATTTACCCGATGGAGTTAAAGAAGTCTACGGGGA
Organism: Nicotiana obtusifolia; assembly: GCA_002018475.1. Lineage (NCBI taxonomy): Eukaryota > Viridiplantae > Streptophyta > Magnoliopsida > Solanales > Solanaceae > Nicotiana > Nicotiana obtusifolia. Next base: position 25,454 of record MCJB01048528.1, read on the forward strand.
GCAACCTGAAGCGAAAGAAATACTCGCAGTCGAAGAGGTGATGCCAGCACCAATGGTTCCAAACCAAGTGATGAAAGGCAGGACAAAATAGCAATCATAGATACCATCTTCGGCAGATGTGAACAAACAAGCTTATATGAAGGATGACGATATAGGATTCCCAGATATTTTATCACCCTCGTAATTTCGATGCCACTAAGTCAACGGTCGAGGAACTAGAACAAGTCATGCTGCAAGAAGACTTGCCCGAACAAAAGGTATACCTGGGCTCGGGGTTGAGCCCCGAGCTCAGGACAAAAATTATGCAATTTCTTACAACTAACGAAGATTGCTTTGCTTGGTCCCAGCTCGATATAACAGGAACCCCATCGGAGATAACCACTCACAAGCTGAGCCTGGATTCGAAGTTCCACCTGGTTAAAAAAAAAAAGGAGGCCCCAGTCCGAAATCGAACATGCTTTCATCAGGGATGAGGTAACTAAACTTTTAAAGATAGGGTCTATTCAGGAGGTCAAATATCTGGATTGGTTGGCTAACGTAGTGGTATTCCCTAAGAAAGGGAATAAATTAAAAATGTGTGTAGATTATCGATGCTACTGCCGGCCAGGAGACCCTTAGTTTTCTCGACGCATACTCCGGCTTCAACCAAATACGGATGGATCAGGTGAACAGGATAAAAATTCCTTTTCATCACTAAATATGGCACATACTATTATAATGTAATGTCATTTGGGTTAAAAAATGCTGGTGCCATATACCAGTGCCTAGTAAATCGAATATTCGAGAAATAATTGGGGTGGCAATAGAGGTTTATATCGACGACATATTAGTTAAGTCCCTACGAGCAGAGGACCATTTAAGACATTTGTAGGAAACATTCAGTATACTGAAGTAGTACAACATGAAGCTGAACTCGAAAAAGTGCGCGTTTGGAGTGGGTTCGGATAAATTCCTCGGATTCATGGTGTCGAATCGGGGAATCGAGATCAATCCTGAAAAGATCAAAGCTATCGAAGATATCTCGATCTGGGGCAATTTATTTCGAGGTCGTCGGATTGAAGCTACTGGTTCTTCGCACTATCGAATAAGAAGAACAACTTTTTTCATTGACCCCAGAATGCCAGCATGCTTTGGAAGAACTCAAAAGGTATTTATCGAGCCCGTTGTTGCATCATACACCGAAGGAGAACAAACAATTATACCTTTACTTGGCGGTCTCGGAGATAGCGGTAAGTGGAGTCCTAGTTCGGGAAGAACAAGGTACGCAATTTCCAATTTACTATGTCAGCAAAACCTTAGGCGAAGCAGAAACTAGGTAACCCTACCAAGAAAAACTGCCGCTCGCTTTGTTAAGTGCTTTTAGGAAACTGAAACCATACTTCCAATGTCATCCCATATGCATCGTAACGACTTATACATTAAGAAATGTGATGCATTAGCTCGAGCTCTCGGGCCGATTGGCCAAATGGGCCATAGAAATAAGTGGGTACGACATTGAATATCGACCCGGGACCAGCATTAAATCTTAGGTGTTGGCAGACTTTGTGGCTGATTTCACACCGTCCCTAATACCCGAGGCCGAAAGAGAGTTGTTAGTTGACTCAGGAACTTCCTTAGGAATATGGACCCTCTTCACAGAAGGTGCTTGGAACACAAGGGGGTCCGGACTTGGCATTGTATAGAAGCCACCAGCAGGTAATATAATTAGACAATCTACTAAGATTGTGAAATTGACTAACAACGATGTCGAATATGAAGCCATGATTGCAGGCCTAGAACTAGCTATGAGCTTGGGAGTGGAAGCGATCGAAGCCAAGTGCGACTCCCTTCTTGTGGTAAATCAAATCAATGGAACGTTTGAGGTCAGAGAGGCAGGGATGCAGAGGTACTTAGATAAAATGCAAGTGATATTGCATCGGTTCAAATAGTGGACCTTACGACATATACCTCGGGATCAAAACAGCGAGGCCGACGCCCTCGCCAGCTTGGGGTCATCGATCAAAGATGACTAGTTCGACTCGGGAAAAGTCGTACAGCTTATGAGGTCAGTAGCGGAAGAAGGCAATGCTGAGATCAACTCGACGAGCCTAACATGGGATTGGAGGAACAAATACGTAGAATATCTCAGCTCCGATAAACTGCCCTCGGATCCAAAAAAGTCGAGGGCTCTGCGTACAAAGGCGGCCCGATTCAGCTTTTCTGAAGACGGAATCTTGTTCAGAAGAACATTTGATGGCCCACTCGCAATATCTCTGGGACCGGGTGATACTGAGTACATTTTGAGAGAAATCCACGAAGGTACCTGCGAGAACCATTCAGACGTCGAGTCATTGATTCGGAAAATAATCAGAGTCGGTTATTACTGGGTCGATATTGAAAAAGACGCAAAGGAATTCGTTCGAAAATGTGATGAATGTCAAAATGCACACCCCGATGATCTATCAACCCGGGGAGATGCTCCACTCAGTTTTATCATCATGGTCATTCATGAAGTGGGGATGGACATCGTTGGCCCTCTTCCGTGGGCACCAGGTACAAATCAATTTATACTAATTATGACTGACTATTTTTCTAAATGGGTGGAAGCTCAGGCGTATGAGAAGTTTAGGGAAAAATAAGTCATTGATTTCATTTGGGATCATATCATATGCCGATTTGGAATGCCAACCGAGATCGTATACGACAACGTGAAGCAATTCATCGGTAGCAGAGTAACCAAATTCCTCGAAGATCACTAGATCAAAAGGATCTTATCGACACCCTACCACCCTAGTGGGAATGGACAAGCCGAATCTACCAACAAAACCATACTCCAAAACCTCAAAAAGAGGTTAACGATGCCAAAGGGAGATGGAAGGAAATATTGCCCGAAGTCCTATGGGCATATTGTACGACTGCGAAATCCAGCACTGGAGCCACCCCGTTCTCTATGGTCTATGGCGCCGAAGCTTTGACACCCTGTCAAGGTCGGGGAGCCAAGTATCTGGTTCCGGTATGCAACAGAGGAATCGAACCACGAAACCATGAATACGAATTTAGAGCTATTAGATGAGAGACGTAAAGCCGCCCCTGTTCGATTAGCTGCTCAAAAGCAAAGGGTCAAGAGGTATTACAACAGAAGGGCGAACCTTCGATACTTCAATGTCGGGGACTTAGTATTAAGCAAGGTCCGCTGAACACACGGAGTATGAACGAGGGAAAGTTGGGACCAAACTGGGAAGGACCTCATTGTATCATTAAAAGCACCGAAAAGGGATCCTACAAGCTTGGAACGATGGATCATAAACAACTATCAAACAACTGGAATATAACTCACTTAAAGCGGTATTACTGCTAACGTACGACCATGTCCTTTATTTTTTCTTTTATTTGCATTTCGAACTGACACTTGCAGGTATCAAATAAGGGGCCATACGGGATACTAGGTCAAAAAGCGCACGTTGCACTCTTTGTCCATTGCACCGGTTTTGTCCCAAAATGTGTTTTACGGCAAGGTTATTAATGAGGCAACAAGTAAATCGTGCTAACCTAGATTCAAAGGCCGATAACGAATCGGTGACAACAACATTCGAGGCCTATCTTCGATCAACCCCAAATACTGGGGGGCCACTTTAGTATGGAAAGAGATTTTAGGATTGAAGGGTTGAAGATCAATAAGATTCAATGTAAGGGCCAAACAGTCAAATGAACCGTGCTCAAATAGACTGATCGAACCCTGACACAAAACTTGTACACATACACGACAGAATAAAGTGAAATCTCTTCTTTGCAAACATCCTGTCTTTTCAAATTTTTCCTTTACATTTCTCAAGGAATTCCCTGCTTCCAATCCACTAAAGGAAACAAGCCCAAGGGCTGCCTTAACCAGAGTTTGAATAATCACTCTCTCACTCGGGAACCCCGTCAAAAAAAAAACTCAGATAGTCCAAGTTATTAAACCTCGAGGGCACGAAGCTTATTTAGCTACACCTAAATTAAAAGGCTAAGGCCATACCGGGTTAACAAAACCCCAGGGTATGAAGCTTATTTGGCTACGCCCGAATTAAAAGGCTAAGACATTCCGGGTTAACAAATCCCGAGGGCGCGAAGCATATTTGGCAACGCCTAAATTAAAAGGCTAAGACCATTCCGGGTTAACAAAATCCGATGGCCACAACAAAAATAACAAGGTAGTAAAATTCTTTAAAGGCCCTGCTCGGCGAATTATAGAACCAAGGTACTTTGGGGAAGAATGTTTTCGGCAAGACCGATTCCCCTTGATACCTCAAAACGAAATAAAGGTTGGAACCAAAACACGTTCGAGCCCTCGAAAACAACCCAACTACTTTATGCTACGACATTTTTGCGAATACAAATAAAAAAGTTGTGAAACGCAAGCCTCATATATATATATATCAAAAAAGTTTTTTACAGGGGGCAAATAGCCCGATACAAATTTTCACAAAGCGCGAGCCTCCTTGATACATAATATTGAGCACAAAAAGCGATAAGATAGAACTTGGGAACCTTGATCTTGATTGGGCCCCGCCTCGTCATCGGTATTTCTGGGGTTTTTCTCATTCTTCGGACCCGATGGAACCCTCGGAATCATTCCCTTCAGGATAGGCTAACTTTCTGGCCTCGGCTTCGGACATCTTGGCGTCCTCAATCTCCGCCGATAAGTCAAAACCCCGAGCATGGATTTACTCAAGGGCCTGCCTATGGAATTGCCACTTCATATGCTCGACCACACTGTTTGACTAGTCTTGGACCGCCTCAGTATCAGCCTTGTACTGAGCCACCATTTCATTGGCTTTGGCTCGTATCATGACAGCTTCCGACTTGGCCATTTTATCCCTCATCAGATTGTCTCGATCTGTGACAACCAAACCAACCCGGGATTGAAGTTCCTCGGTCCTTTTGGTCTGGGCCTCGACCTTTTTCCTTTTCCGCTCTAAGTTGAGTTTCCACTGAAGTTATCTGTGTCCGAGCTACCTCTTTTTCAGAGGCCAGACGATACATCTTACCCCTTCATTCCTCGGCTTCAGCTTTGACTGCATCCATCTTAGTCCGAAGTTGATCGATCTGATAAAGTTTCTGCTGAACCTGCGTATTTTGACCATCAGTCACTGAATCAAACTCGTCATCACTCGCTTCGAAAACTTTTACCTGCTTGACCAAGTCAGCATTATCATTCCGAGCAACCTCCAGCTCTGCACGCAGGCCCTTGATCTCCTCTTCGAGTTGTTCATTGAGAAGTTTAAGGCTGTTTTTCTTCTCAGTGAGCTCCCGAGTCTCGGCCCCGCAGCGTTTGAACTCTTCCTGATATCGTAAAAAAGCTTCGTGGTGGAGTACCGAGGCCTGCAACCACAAAGGAAAATGTTACGGTTGCTTGCAACGAAATCTAAACACATAATAAAGGGTATCCCCAGCTACCCGATTCAACGTATGTTGAGCTTTATTAAATAGGCAGGGCGCTCCGACCTCGTTCATTTTGGTTTGATCTTCTTTAGTCACTAAGGGGCGGAAAGAACCCGGGCATCTTCGGGGAGGGAGAAAACAATGGTGCATTTCCGATCAGGACATTCGCTCAGGGCAGGGAATCGATGGACCATTATCGGAATAAAAGAAGTCTCGCTCGTTTCAAAGGGAGAGCTCTTCCGAGGTATCTCCAAATCACCGAACCCAATAGCATCTCCCGTGGCCTTTGAGTTTACGCCATTGAAAAGACCACCAAAAGGGTCTCCCTATCTATGGACTCCCTCGAGGGGGTATTCCTCCGCCACTTGGGCCTCATTAAACATCGATTCTATGAACGAAGGCGAGTCGGCGATCTCGATCAGACCATGTGCTCCCCGCGGCGCTTCCCTCGTACCAATGGAAGCCTCAGCTTCGACTCCCACCTCGGCTTCCCCGATTTGATAAACATCGGCTTCATCAGCACCTGGTTCGGAGGCTACTTGACCTTCGATCCGGGATAATATGTTGGCCACTAGGTCAAAGCCTTCATCACCTCCCTCGAGCTCATCCCTCAGCCGTTGAACCATGTCTGGGAACATTGACCCGACCACTAGCACTACCTTTGGGTTTATGAGCTGATCTTTTCCTTGATCACTTCTTCTCGATATCCGGAGAACTTAGAGCCCCTTTTCTTTTTTTACCTTGCTCTGAAGCAGGGGGCTTGACGTGAGTATCATCACCCACGGACGGAGGCCTCATTTCGACGTCTTTTGATAAACTGCAAAAAAGAAGCAAAGCATGTTAGAAATCAACGGTGTAAAGACTAGGCCGGGAATACTTTGAAGAGAAAATCGCACCATGAGACCGTTCCTCCCACGACCCTCTGAAAGCTCACGCCATGCGCGCTCATATGGTTTTTGCGATATTATCCCCTCGAATAGGTCGTGGAACTGCATTTGGCATCCGGGCGGTAGCTACATCACAGAAAATTATAAGAAGAACAAAAGAAAAATGACAAACGAATTCCCAAAAGGAAAAGATATACTTACACTTCATGTTCCATTTTTCAGGGAATGACATGTCCTCGGCCGAGATGAGGTCCGACGTTTTCACTCGAACAAATCGGCCCAACCAACCTCGGTCTCGATCTTAATCGATGCTTAAGAACGTGGCCTTACTGGCCCGTCGAGCAAGCTTTATCATCCCCCTCGATAGATTTGGGGACTGTATAGCCGCGTGAGGTGATCAATGGTGAAAAGACATCCTTCGATCTTACTAGAGGGATGAATTTGACCTAGTGTCACCTGGTACCTTTTACAAAAGGCGATGGCGACCAGGTCCAGAGGGCCCAACGTGAAGGGATAAGTGTAGACGCTTAGAAAACCTTCCACATGGATAGTAATTACTTCCTCGGGCACGGGAACCACACGCACTTGCCAACCTAGTTGCAGTCCTCTTTGACTTTATCAAGAACACTGTCGGTGATCGAGCAAATGTACCTCGAGACCGATTCACACCGGCCCGATATTGAGGAAGTTTTTTCAACCTTGAAATCGGCTCAGTTGAACACCCCGAGGGAATAAACATTTTTAGGAGAGGTTCAGGTATCGGTTCCTCGGTGACAACAGGCGAAACGTTCTCAGCAGGTTGAGAAGAAGAGGGAGTTTTTCTTTGGGGAACGGATTCTGAAGTCTTTGCCATTATCTATGAATAGAGGAGGAAGGAAAACGATGTTGATACGAAGGAGATATAATCCGTAGATAGCTTGTGAAATACTTTTAGAAAACCAGAAAGCAAGAGGTTTTGAAGAGAAAAATGATGAAGTTTCTGTAAAAGAGCACGAATGTTTGAATAGAAAGTTCCCAAAGAATGAAAAGGAGGGTAATTACAGTCTTTCAAAACGGCGGGTTGCATCCCGAAGCAGCAGACCATCAACTAACACACATTTAATGCTTTAAAAGGCTGCGCTGATAGGACGTGTTTACTATCTGTATCGCGTACCTCATGAGTCTATCACCACTTATCAGAGTAAGAATCGGAATCTCGTATGGTGTTACGTCATTACTCTCCGAAAAATGAGGGAATTATCAGTATACGGTCGAAATCGAGCCCAACTGTATTTGGTTGAAATTGGGCTCGACTATTGCACGACAGATCGGGCTCGGAATGTGAAGGGTTGAACATCGACCTTGAGTTTCATCGAAGCAGTACACGAGGCCAGAATGTCTATCGTCGAGAACACCGAGCCCATGATTAGGGACCAATCCTGACCCCGAAAATACTCGAGGGAAGATCGCCGAACCTAAATAACAGAAAGACAGAATATCCGTAATGAGACGAGCATTGTGGCGGGAATCTCGACACAAATTAATGGAACCGCTTAATTAGTTATTATTTGTAAGGATACTTTCTGATCATCAAAAAGACAGCTATAGATTGGTCTCTTGAATCATAATCTCATTATCTTGTTCCAATTTCAATTATAATCGGTCCCTTCCCAAGAAGGACCAACCAACGTGGTTATCATTGTTTAGCTTGGGTGGTTTGTATTCCTTCATTTATTACTTAATTTTAATTTCAATTTGGTTATTCTTCATTTGTATCAAATTAGGTCACGTATCCTTAATACCACGTATAAATTCAATTGTTATCCGATTTTTAGGGTTAAAACGAGGCAATACATTGAATCAAATATTAGAAAAGGAAAGTTAGGAAAAAAGCACTTCATGTTAAAGAACTGAAGAATTGAAGCAGCGAAACGTTGAGACAGAGGTAGGCGACGCAAGGATTTCATCTCGCGTTTAGCCTCGCGATGCGAGGTCTAGCGCGAGGTTCATCGTGCGGTTCACGTGGCGACGCGCGGTGTCCGCGATTTGAAGCTATTTTGTCTACTTTTTGATTTTGGATTTGGTTATTTCATTTACGATTTTCTCTACACTTATAAATACTTTTAAACATAATTTTTACAAAACTTTTGACCAAGAGAGAGAAAAAAGCCGTCGTGGAGGCCGGGTTTCATCTTTTTTTCCACCAACCTTTATTTTATATTTATTTGTATGATTTTTTATTTGGCTACCATGTCTATGTGAGCTAAACTTCACGTTCTAGGGTTGTGGTTCTTTCACGAATATTGTTATTCCAATATTGAATTTGATTTCTTGATTTATCGTATTGGTTTTTATTCAATCCTGCAGTTAATTATTTGATTGTTTGATCACCAACTGAATACTATCTACGAATCTAGAATTGAACTCGAAAGTGGGAATTGAGTAGAGCAAGTTCTTGAACCCATGCATCAAGGACTGGATTCGTGGTTAGGATAGACATATGCTAATTGCCTTGCTTGGTTATTATAGAGGAATTACGAATGCATTCTTGTTTATTCTAACTCTAAAGATATATAGAGGTTAGTTTAGCTTCAATAGGTAAGTAAGAGATTGACAGATTCTTATGAGCAATAGTAACCCTGCCAACCAATAAACCAAATAAATTAATTAGTCAACTCACTTGAAGAATGCAATAGGAATGATAGATAGCCCATAACCCTAGATCATTTTTATCACATTGATAAGATAAAAATCTGCTCTTCTTTTGTTCAAAGATCACTATTTGTTGTCCTTTATTTTAATTAGCTTAGGATTAATACTTCTAGGTTTAATTCTTGTTTAGATAATTAGGATAGTTTAATTTAATTAATAGTTGATAACAAGTACTCATGTGTTCGACATCCGACTTCTAGTCACATTATATTTTGACGACCGTTATACTTGTGTGTGTGTTTGGCCATAACATGTTTCTATTGCAACATTGTCGAGGACATAGATTTAGCTATTTTTCTAGATTAGACTTTTTTGGTTTAGCAAATATACTACTAGGAAGGATGCCTAGTAGTTACTATATATATATATAAGTCCAAAAACTAAGTATCCAATGTTTACAACATGTCCAAGACCAAAACTAAAAGATGGAAAAATAAAGCCAGCTAAGTTATCCATGCAAACTATTACAATGTGTATAAAAGACAATCTCCAACATTTGGTGTTGTGTGTATTCAAAAGCCAAGGGCTAAACTTCAATGTATTACCTCTAACGCTCTTACCAGGCACCAAGTTTTGCATTCCAAAGGACAAGGAAAATGTTAATCTCAAATCAACAACACCTACTACTAAGACTGTCCAAGCATCCAAGCATCTTGTGTGTGCAATGATTCTGAGTTTGAGCACCCCACTCTCGATCTTCATTATGTAGCTGATCATACCTATACTGAGGAGAGACTGTAGATTAATCGAACTAACACATGTAAAATGGACTATCTTCATGTTCATATGAGAAAGTAAGAGCTGCCAGAAATGGCCTTTGCAATAGCTCCTAGCCTGTTTTTCAATCCAAAACCTACCACTGTCATAACACCTCTAGACTGGGCATGTACACATACCAATACCACTGAAAAAAGTCATGACAATACTTACAATACCAAGCACAGACAGTTGAACTTTAAGGCCATTGGATCCTAGATTGAGTTTGCCATTTGAATATTCTCTAGACTATAACTAGTCTTACAAACACTATGTGATCTTTCATCTAGAGAAGCCTCCAGCCTGCTTGCATTGACAGTTCCATATAGAATTCGATCAACACCATAATGAGCATGATAACATGCTAATACCACCGAAAAATAACATAACACTACAGAATAAATAGGTAATACAATTAGTAGCAACAATAGCTTTATAGTCAGACATATGTTCATCAGTCAGGTGCTTCCCTTTTGGTAATCCTAACCCTAAGGTTAGGAGTTTGAGACTTGTCAAAATTGATTAGTCTCCTCCCTGCACTTGGCAGTTTAGAGAAAGAATGCAACTTGATTGTACCTGCAAAAGAAAACACTAAGTTAGTTAAATAATCTGCTATTGTGTTGCCTTCCCTTATAACATGCTTATAGCCTGATTGGCCAAGCATCTCCAAGTTCAAAAGTATTTTTTTTTAAAAAGTACTTTTTCAAATTTGAAGTGTTTGGCCAAGATTTTAGGAGGAAAAAAGTGCTTCCGAGGAGAAGCAAAAGCAGTTTTGGAGAAGCAGAAAAAAGTAGCTTCTTCCCAAAAGCACTTTTTTGAGAATCACTTTTGAGAAAAATACATTTAAAAGCACTTTAAAAAAGCTTGGCCAGACACTAATTGCTGCATAGAAGTATTTTTTATATCAATTATCCAAATACAAACTGCTTCTCACCAAAAGTGCAATGGAAAAAAGTGCTTTTGAAAAAAAACACTTCTCAAAATAAGCTGATTTTTCCAGCTTGGCCAAACGGAGCTATTAAACAACATATTAAAATGCTCCTTCATCTCCTTGAACCTCTTAACTTCAGCCCCAATACACCATGGAGAACCCCAATCTCCATCAATGATCTTCTTCATAACCAATGAATATGTCTCCAATATGAGAGGATGTAGGTCATGAGCTACACAATAGGACAATCCTTCATTTATTGCCTTTGCCTCAACCACAATGTTGGTTGTTTCCTCTAGTTGTTGTGCCGCTGCATACACCAAATCCCCTTCTCAATTCCTCACACAAAAACAAAAAGAACTAGGACGAGGATTGCCTCTTGAAGCTTCATCAGTGTTGCACTTGTACCAGCTAGTATAAGGCATTGCCATGTCACTCGTTTGGTAACAATCACTGGCCTATACACCTCAAAGAACCTTACTATGTCCAGCCAGAGATATGGAATATGAGTGAGCCAACTGTATCTCACCTTTGCCAAGAAACATACTATCTTGTTGATCTCATGTATGAACCTATTGAGTGAAACTGATCCTCCATTCGTATTGGTGTTTCTCACCTTCCACAACTCACATGTGAAAATTACTGGCACTGCCTGGTATAGAGGCTTAAGTTTTTGACCACATGGAGCATTCCACCATGTCCTAATAACTTGATGTAGCTGTACCAGTTGAACATTGATCCCTGCAACTTTTATGAATGTCTTCCATACCCTTGTGGCAGTAATATTAGTTAAGAACAAATGCTCAAATGACTCCTTTTGTGTTGGTTGACAACTCCAACACCTAGAGACACATATGTAACATTGCCTTCTCTATAAATCATTAGTAGCGAGTTTGCCCCTCCAAAGTCTCCAGATAAAAAATGATATCTTAAAAGGCAACCCCTTAATCCACATGTGCTTATATTCTGGATTAGGGTGTGCGCTATATCTCACTAGATGCCAAGTACTACTCATAGTAAACTTACCAGAAGCAGTAGGTTTCCGTAATGGTCTATCCCAGTAGCCAAGACTACCGTCAAATTGCACCATCTGTATAATATGTTCAGCTATATCTTTAGGAAAATTCTTCTCCAGTAGCTCTTCATTCCAGCTATCTTCTTGCCTTAGTTCTGCAACTTCCTGTAGGTCCTCATTCATATGAAAGTCAGGTGGCACCACATGGTATAATGCCCCTAATCCTGTCCAGTTTTCATGCCATACATTTGTTGTACCGCTCTTCATCTCCCACAAAATCTCATGTTCTTCATCTTCCCTTGCATTCAACATTTATCTCCGCACATGAGATCCTCCCCTAAACTACACTATTGTAGGAATTTCTTTCTTGCAACAATTGTTCCACATAAAATTAGACCACAATGATTTTGTTGTTCTGAATCTCCACCTAAGTTTAGCAAACAAAGCTTTAGAGATATCATGTAAAGATCTGAACCCTAGATCCCTTTCATCCTTAGGCAAACATAACTTCTGCCAAGAGGCCTAATGTCTACTTCTGCCTCCCTCATTTGTGCTCAAAATAAATCTTGCAAATGTTTTGTGCAAATGTTCAATAACATTATTTGGGGGGTCAAACACATATAGCATGTGTACTGGCATACTTTGCAGTACACTAGAGATAACTGTTTCCTATCCTCCAAATGATTGCAATTTTGACTTTCACTTTTATCTTTACATGTTTTTTTTGTAAATATTCTTATTTTTATAACTATTTTATTTTTCTCTAAGTGTGTTTCTAGTTGTCTCAGCATGACATCTGGGAATGAAATATACAGCGGTAAGGTTATAGATGAAGACGCTTAGTTGACGGAAGACTTTTATGGCCCGTATTTTTGGACTTGTCGTAACCTGACATCTTTAAAGTTTGAATTTGATTATGGGAGTAAAGGTTGGTATTGTGAAAAATATTCTCGATTAAAGGAATATACGGAACGATGTTGTCTTCTAACAAAGTTGGTGCATAATTGGTCTAAGGAGAGAGGTTATCTTGGACATGAAATCGACAGTTTTGGCTTGGATGTGCACAACTTGGATGCAGATTTGAGTGCAAATGTTGATGTGTTTATCACCCAAAAATTTAATGATGAGTTGTGTGAAGCTGAAAAAATACTTCTAGGCCAAATTGAGGAGCTAAAACGAGAATACCAATCATTAGACAATGTTTTTCTTGATGATGACAATGTCAAGAAGAAGTGTTCTAGAGTCATGTGAGAGAAGATAACATTACTTTTTGAGACTTAAGTGTGTATATATGGGAGTGTAAATAGTAGTACAATTCATGAGTTAGGGCACGTTAGACCTCTGTAACGACCCGGCTGGTTGTTTTGAGAATTGACGTCCTGTTTGATGGATTAAGGTATTGAGTAGATTCGTGTTGAGTATTACGACTTGCGTGTGTGGTCGAGTTCGATTTTCGGATGATTCGGGGTCAATTTAGAAGAATGATTCTTGTTTTAGAAGCTTAAGCGGTAAGAGTTAATCGGAGTTTGACTTTTGTGTAAACGACTCCAAAATGGTGTTTTAAGGATTCCAATATCTTTGTATGGTGATTTTGGACTTAGGCGTGTGTCCGAATTTAGATTTGGAGGTCCGTAGGTTAATTTGATGCATTTTGGCGAAAATTAGAAAGTTGAAAGTTTGGAAGCTTGAAGGGTTTGACGGAGTATTGCGTTGTTGATATCAGGCTCGGATTGTGGTTCTGGGAGTTGGATTAGCTATATTATTTCATTTGGGACCTCCACGCAAAATTTGAGTTTATTCTAGATTGATTTGTATTTTTCGGCGCGAGTTGTAGAAGTTGAAAGTTCATAAGTTCATTAAGCTCGATTTGAGGTGCAATTCATAGTTTTGACGTTGTTTGATATGATTGGAAGCATCGTGCAGGTCTGTGTTATGTTATGAAACTTGTTGGTATGTTTTGATGGGGTACCGGGGGCCCCGAGTGTGTTTAAGAAGAATTTCGGATGGTTTGCATGCTTTTGGTCAGGCCTGTTTCTGGTGCGTCGCACCTGTGCATTTTGGAGCGCAGGTGCGGGGCCGCTTTTTTTCGCATTTTGTGTCGCTTCTGTGAATTCGAGGCCTGGCAGGAGACTTCGTTTTTGCGGAGTTTTTCATGCAGGTGCAATTGCCGTTTCTGCGGCTCAGGGATTCTAGATGTGCATGTTTCTGCTCCTGCCGCTGGTTTGGGCAATTTTGTGCTATCGTAGGTGCGATGATTTTTCTGTAGATGTTGATCTTTGTCTGGTAAGCTGCCTTCACAGATGCGAGCCATAGCTCGTAAATGCGAGCTCGTAGGCACGCGTTTTTGTCTGCAAATGCAAAAAGGCCTGGGCAGAATGTATTATCGAGGGTTTGATTTCATCACCCATATTTCGACCTAGGGAGCTCGTTAGTGACGATTTTATGTGGGTTTTTCATGAAGTTCATTAGGGTAAGTATTCTTTACCCAAATCTAATTATATATCCGAGTTTCATTATTATTTTCATCCTTTAATTAGTAATTTAAGTTGGAAATTTGGGGAAAGAATTGTGAAAACTTCTTAAACTAAACTTTGGAGATTTGAAAGGCGATTAGAGTTCGGGTTTGAGTAATTCTTGTATGGGTGGACTCATTATTGAACGAGTATTCGGATTTTGTAATTTTGTTCAAGTTCTGAGACGCGAGCCCGGGGTTTACTTGTTGAGTTGACTTTTTGTTTCTCTTTTAAGATCGAAGTTTTATTATCCATAATTGTTTCTAATGAGTTTTGTTTGTGTTATGAAGTTATTTTTGCTAGATTTGAGCCATCCGAAGGTTGTTTCACACAAGAAGGTCATTTTAGAGTATTGGTCTAGATTCTTGAGGTAAGTATCTTACCTAACTTTGTGTGGGGGAACTACTACTCAGTATTTAAGACATTTGTGCTAATTGTTTCATGTGAAGGTCGTGTATGCGAGGTGAATAGTACGTACTCGGGCTTATTTGTTGAAATTTAATCGTTTTAGGCTCTTAGGTTCTTATGTCCACTAAAAAGGAAGTTTTCTTATCATGTTAAATCCTCCATTTACTAAATTTACCCTTAGGTGTCTTAATTGGAGTTGATCGATTTATGTTCTATCTTTGTTGCCACTAAACTCTTATGTGCCTTAAATGAAGCTGTCGCCTCTCTTATTGCCATGTTGTCCTTTTCGTAATTGGTTGACCTTAATTGAGGTTATTGATGTCTTTTTCGTAATTATTTAACCTTAATTGAAGTTATTTGATGTCTTTTTTTGTAATTGCTTATTCTTAATTGAATTTATTGATGTCTTTTCCGTAATTACTTATCCTTAATTGAAGTTATTGATATCGTTTATGTAATTGTTTAACCTTAATTGAAGTTATTGATGTCTTTTCTGTAACTGCATATCCTTAATGAAGTTGTTGATGTCATTTTCGTAAATTGCTTATCCTTAATTGAAGTTGGTGATGTCTTTTCCGTAAATGCTTAACCTTAATTAAAGTTTTCGTTGTCCTTTCCGTAATTGCTTAACCTTAACTGAAGTTCTGCTATCCCTTTCATTGTTGACTTATCCTTATTTGGAGTCATTGATTTATGCTGTTTCTCTTATCGTCAAATTGAACTTTATGTGGAATCATTGTAGCACATTATCTCTCCCCTAGTTGAGCTATTCTTTTTGAAACCATTATTCTCTATTGTGTCTTTCATTGTGAGCTCGTTCTTCCGTTTCTTCGTGATATGAAGCTCTTGTGTTGATTTACTTGCCATACTCATGTGTTATTGTTGTTGTTTTTCTGTTGTACTCAGTGTTGTTGAGTAGTGAGCTATGCGTGGTTTTGGTATTGAAATTGTTTTGAGGAAAAGTTGTGGCGTATCGGCACATGTGTTGAAAGTCATTATATTGTGTTGTTATGTTTGGCACACATCATATTGTTGAGTGGTTTGTCGGGGTGTTTGCACGTCAGTTGTCTATGCTATTGTTATTATTGATATTTGCACATGCAGTGTGGCAACGTGGGCTATATACGTGGGTTTACGCATGTGGCGAGACAAGATGAGAATATTATTATGTGCGTGCGGCAAGACAAGGCAGCCATTTACTTTATTGTTGCGCCCGTGGCAAGACAAGGTGGGCTATGTCCGGGAATGATTTGTGATGACTTGTGATGGCCTAGGGGCATTGTTACTGACGGTATTTATGTAGTGGTGTGCATACCTTGTGTGAGTCATACACTGTACGTGGTGATTCGTTCCTATGTGCCATTCGGTTTCTCTACTATTACTTGTTGACTTGAGTTGTGATAGGACACTTGCAAGGGTACACGTAATTAATCACCCATTTCGCTTTAAGAAGATGAATCTTGATTATATTGGCCATTTATATGTACTCTTGTCTACTTGCCTTCCGTGTGAGTGTTATCCTACTAGCACGTGAGTTGTCCGTGCAGTCATGAGTCATTGTATTGCTGGCACGTGAGTTGTCCGTACGGATATGAGACATTGTCACTCCGTTGGCACGTGAGTTGTTCGTGCGGTTGCGAATTGTAATGTAGGCACAAGATTCCAAGAGATTAGGGTTCATGAATTGGGACCTGTGAAATATGACTATGAGGTGATGTACCTCGGGAAAATCCTTGAACAAATCTTGTGTGGAAGGTGTTGTACTTATTGAGTTGTTACTTGTTTTCTTTACTTGGTCCCATCGGACTTATACTATATTCAGCATTCTCCGCGGCTTTATTACTTGTTTGTTCCCCATTGCTAATTGTTGATCTTAGTTTCCCATTACAAGCATTGTTTCTTATTGCTATTGTGATTAGTTTTATATTGATATTGTTCATGTTATTATGTCTAGTAGGTGTCTCGACTATTCTTCATGACTATTCCATCGTGGTTAGTCTTGATACTTACTGGGTACCGCTATGTTGTACTCGTGATACGCTTTTTGCCCATATTTGTGTAGATCCAGGTACCTCGGAGTTGTTGATCATTGGCTAGCTGATAGGGCATTGCTGCAGAGACTCAAGGTATATCTGTTGTCGCGTTCGTAGGCCTCGGAGTCACCTCCTGAAATCTTACTTTGTACTGTTTATTTCTATTCCTGAATAGTTGTATTTAGAGTTTTTCTAGTAAGTTCAGTAAAGCTTATGACTTGTACTACAGGTTTTAGGATTGCTGGCTTGTATAGAAATTTCCATTTCGAAATTTATGTTTATTGGCTAAATTTTTCCATTATTTTAGTAAGTGTTAGGCTTACCTAGTCCTGAAGACTAGGTGCCATTACAACATCATACAGATGGAAATCGGGGTCGTGACAACCTCATTCCAACTATTTTTTCACATTGTTCTTAGATAGTAAGATAGTAATCGAGCCACTTGAGCCACTGGGGAAGTCAAAGGGTGAGGATGACAGTGCCTATATTATTAAGTTTTTGTTACCAAAAAGAAAAAATTACATTCCACATCTAAAGGCCAGGAAGTGTAGAGTAAAAAATCTATTACTTGTCCTAGTTATCTTTGTTACCCCACCGAAGGAGCATAGCCGCAGACTGGATGCCTTGATAGGGGTACGATTCATATGTTTAAGGTGGAGGTAAAATATGATTTACGTTGTGTCGCGACGTTAAATTTGACGCTTGTTGAGAGGCAACCCAACTTTACTGCTTTCTTTTATTTCATTTTATATTTATTTCTTATTATTTTTGTAGCATTGTTTTGTTTTGTAGGATTGTGAGCATAGAAGCAAAGCCATAGGATGTGCAAACGCGAGCCAAATGGTTGGAACTAAGTGTGGGGTGCCCGCACAAAAGATCATACATGGGAGAAGTGTGAGTACCTCGTAAGCTGCTATTGCTTCGGTCTTTGGCCTTTCAGGGAGCTTCTTGTCCTCTCTCATTATTTTTTTTTTGTTTTATTCATGCATTGGGGACACTGTACTCTTTTAAGTGTGGGTTGGAGAATTCCTCTAGATGATTAATAGTAGTATGTTACTAAAAATGTTAACTTCTTATTTTAATTTTAGCTTCTTATTTTGTTTTTGCAGTAGTGTAGTATTTTAGCAGTAAGTTTTAGTAGATTAATTTTTTTCCCTTAAAAATCAAATGGAGAAAAGAAAAACTAGAAAAATTTGGACTTTTCTCAACAATGGATCTCCCAGGTAGGTTTCTTGAGGGCTTAAAGTCTAACTAAAAAGAATATCTTTTAGTTTTCTTTAGGTAGTAATAATCCCCCGTAATTTTTCTTTGTGCCTCGGTTCTTTTCCATAGGATGTAGTTTGAACCGAATATTAGTTTTTATTTGAGTAGGACTTAGAAAAAAAATGGAGGAAGAAAGATGAGATTCTTAGGCGCCGTTGAGTTATTTGATAACAGCATATTTAGGCTTCGCCATGTGTAGTATCCTCCCTTTATTTTGAAATTGTTTATGATGCCTTGATAAATTGAATATCATATTTTATGACGCCTATGTCTCGTTTTCTTGACTTGTGTTCACTTTGTGCTTAATGCTTATTATCTTGTGGCTCCATGAATACTTGAATTGGTTTGAGAGTCAGAATGAGATCGTCATTAGTGGGTCATGTGCCGTGTGTGATGTGAGATTTTTGTGTAGTCCATGTTATATCATTTGAGCCTAGAACTTGCCCGGCATGTGAGTTGAAGAAAAATTTTAGATGCTCGATTTGAAAAATAATTTTAGGCTTTCTTTGATATTTTTGAGCCTAATGCATATCACAAATAAAAGTTTTCCCTAGTTAACCTTTTTAAAGCCTAGACCTTTTTATTTGGCACCCACATACAAGACTACACTCTTTTGTTCTTAATTGATATTATTTTGATCCTTTTACCTCTTAAAGCACTTTAATTGTAACATGAGTGCTAAAAGAAGAAAGGAGGAAACGTGGGTGGCTTTTGAGTGGAACCAATGAAGGAAGAAAGGTGCACTTGTATCGTAAAGAATACACCATTAGAGGGAATTGTAGAAGAGAAGATTGTTATTGAGGAAAAAAAAGGAAAAAAAAAGAAAGAAAAATCTGGAAAATATAGCAAAAGAAATAATGCATCGCATCCTTGCTAGTGGGTATGCATTAAAGTAGTATGCATTAAAGTAGTACTTAAAGAGAAATGGAATGTTTTGAAGAAAATGCGCTTAAAGTTAATTTTGCGATGTGTTAAAGTGCTTACCCGTCTCTTAGCCCGCATTACAATCATGAAAAAGTCATACTTGATTTTAGGTTGAGCGAGCCTACATTAGTAGAGATTTATATAAAGGGTAAACCTATGGTACCAATTGCAGGCATATGACTTCTTTGTAAGAGTGAGCATTTTTTTGATATGTGTGAGTCCTTAAGCTATATTTGATCATAAGATTCGAATGTGTGGATTCTATTTACTCACTTTGATTTTGTTGTGAGGGCACATGGTTTCACGAGTACGTTATTACACTATTCTACAGTGTTGAGTATTCAAGTCGTGAGTGCATTGTGACATTTAATCGGTTTTTGATGCTAGGATTGTTATGAATATGTTGTCTTTGTTTGGATATTTTTGAAGTTTGACATAAGTTGTCACAATCCCAAACTTAATATAGGCCTTGATGGCGCCAAACATCGCCATAGAGCAAGCCAATGGTGAACAATCAAATTAATTACTCATTTTATTGCTTTTGAAATGATGAATTTTTAATTAATAAAGAAACTAAGTATAAAAGAGCATGGTGATATAATGCTTAAATAAGACATAAAAATAAAATGGTAAAAATATTAGGCAAAACCATAGACATCTACAAGTAATTCCAAAAATCTTGTGTCACAAGTGAACGAGCTATCTAGTAGAATAGACAAAATCACTATAACTACAGTCTGAAATAAAATAGACATAAATCCTTTGCACCATTGACAGTCTGAAATAAAATAGACATAAAATAGAGATGAAGTGTGTGTCATTCGACAGAAATGACATTGACAGACACTTTCAAAAAATGGCCAAGATATACTTTGAGATCGGCAGCGATATTAATCTGAAGCAAGCCTTTGTCTCGTCACTTCCAAAGCTGTTGGCAAGCCGAGCTATGACCATCATTGAAGAAAAGTTCCAGTCCATAACCATCCCACAAATTGGTTATATCAGGCAGGCTATTTTCGTTGCATTAGATGACATTTGTACAAAGCGCTCAGCCTTAAAGCAAATTATCCAGCACAATCCAGCGTTTGACAAAGCATGCCGCAAAACTAATCTAATCACCGGATCAGGATGTTCCTGTAGCTCGTCAAGACGACGGAAAGAATTCAGGAGATTCAGATGGCCAAGAATTCCAGATGGGCGTCCGAGATCCAAAAGGCGCACAAAATATTTCAGGCGCAGACGGCCAGGAAATTTTCACAAGAAGGACAGATGCTTTATTTGCCACAAAATTGGACATTTTGCAAAAAATTGTCCCCAATCAAGAAGTTCTGTCAAACTCCTGGAAGAAATTGAAGATTACACTGGCATACATCTTGCAAAAGAGGAGGACCTTGAATCTGTATTCTCTGTTGACGATGAACCCAATGACGAAACTATCTTTTCTCTTGATATCTATGAAGACCAAGGCAATGATCAGTACCAGATTTCAAAGCCAGTGATAGAAGCCCGAGAAGAGATCAACGCTCTCACAGTAGTTCCCCAAGTAGAACTCAAGGTCTATACGTCCAAATGGGATAAACTAGCTCGAGTTATTGCTTTCATTGACACCGGAGCTGCATCCTCACTTATAAATCCTGTTGTTCTCCCTGAAGATCAATGGGTGACGCATTTCGAGGATTTCAACACTGCATCAAATGCGATCTTAACTACAATTGTTATTACAAAGCACCCGGTCACGATTGAGTTCTTCCCAACGCTGAAGTACAGAACCAACTGCTAGGATCTGATGTGCCAGGAAAGGATCTTATTATTGGATTCGACATTTACAGGCAGCTTAGAGATCAACTCCAGATCAAGGCCAATGGGATAGCTTTTAAAAAGCAGTTCAGACCTTATTCTGAAATTCCAAGGCTATTCCAAATCACCGATGACGAATAAATCAAAGAGATTGAGCAACATCTCATTGAACATTCATGTGCTGAATCCCACAAGGATTTCATGAAGAAAGGGAAAAGCCCGTTATGGAAAAACCAAGAGTTTTTTATCAAGCTCCCTTTCAAGAAAAATGAAAACATCAATCCGACAAAAGCCAGTCACTCAGCAATGAATCCAGATCATCTTCAACTTGCAAAGAAAGAATGCAAAGAACTTTTGGAATTTGATCTGATAGAGCCGTCGGATTCACAATGGGCATGCGAAGCATTTTATGTCAACAAAAGAGCTGAGCAGACAAGAGGAAAACTCAGGTTAGTTATTAATTACTAGCCGCTAAACCATTTCCTCCAAGATGATAAATTCCCCATACCAAATAAACTCACTCTTTTCTCCCACTTAGCCAAGGCCAAATATTTTTTCAAGTTTGATTTAAAATCTGGATTTTGGCAACTGGGAATCCGCCCTGAAGACCGACCCAAAACGGGATTTTGCATCCCCGATCATCACTTCCAGTGGAAAGTCATGCCCTTCGGTTTACAAACTGCACCCTCCTTGTTCCAAAAAGCCATGATAAAAATCTTCCAACCCCTCCTCCATACCTCCTTAGTCTACATTGATGATATCATGTTATTTAGTGAGACATTGGACGAACATGTCAACTTGCTTCGTCAATTTGAGGCATTGGTAACACAGTACGGAATCATGCTCTCAGCTAAGAAGATGGTTCCTGCTCAAAAAGATATTGATTTTCTCGGAATGCATTTCACCCGAGGTGAATATAGTCCAGGACCGCATATATGTCAGGAATTACTTAAATTTCCGGATACCAACCTCACAACAAAGCAGATCCAACAATTCTTGGGTGTCATTAATTATGTTAGAGATTTCATCCCAAATATCTCTACATACATTTCACCACTCACAGAAATGCTCAAGAAAAATGCAACATCATGGGGAGAGAAACAGGATGAAGCAGTCAGAAAAATAAAGGAGATATGTAAAAATGTCAAGTCTCTCTACATCCCTTCAGATGGAAAGAAAATACTACAGACTGATGCCATCCATGAATATTGGAGTGCTGTTCTATTTGAAGAAAAAGATGGCCAGCGGAAAATATGCGGATACGCCAGTGGAAAGTTTAAAGATGCCGAGCAACATTATCATTCCACCTTCAAGGAAATTCTTGCAGTAAAAAATGGAATTAAGAAATTCAATTTCTTCCTTATCCATACAGAATTTCTAGTGGAGATGGATATGAAGGCTTTCCCAAAAATGATCCGGATAAATTCAAAAACTATCCCCAATCCTCAGATTCTCAGATGGGCTCAATGGTTTTCTCCATACAAGTTTCAAGTCAAGCACCTGAAAGGAAAAGATAATATTCTCGCAGATTTTCTATCGCGACCGGAAGAATTCTCAAAAAGATTTTTCCCAGCAAAACTTAAGCCAAACAGCCACATCTTTATGTTTTCACTGGGAACTAGTTCATTGAAGCCGACAGATCATCCACCGGAGTTGTTCAACCTCATGGATCCCTTTGATCCATCAATTATTATGGAAAGAAGAACTTATTATGAGCTTCAAGTTTTCCGGCAATATGGAGGATCCATTCTCAAGCCTTATGGCGTCAATCCGGAATATCCATTCTGTCATATATTCATAGCTCAAGCCAAGGTTTTTCCACCAGAACTATTATGGTTTTTCTAGTACCTATGCCATCAGTATTATATTTTCATGGAATTCAAATGCAACGTCTTCAAGGATTTTGATACCATTGCACCAGCCCTTAGAATATTCTTATTATGGTTCAAGCCTAGAAGATATTGGTATTAAATGTTTCAATGATTCCTACGCAGCAAAAATATTCATGTTTCATAGGCCAGTGAAGATTATTAATGGAAAAGTCCAGGCGCAAGCAGAGGCATCATTCTGGTGGAAATTTCCCGTGTGTGTAGCTGGCTATTATAGCCATGGAGGAAGAATATAGCGAAGCACAAAGAATCATCTTCCAGCAAAATAGGTGCATCCCAAAAGAGATATGGCCAAAAGAATGGGCAAGTTGGAATTATACCAGTACCCATCCTCACTGGGAAAGAGTCCGGGAAGCAGCAAAAGAATATCAAATACCATATGAAGTCATCCGAGAGAAAATCACTAATGATATTTCCAGATTAAGGCTACGGATTACATCTCT
>MCJB01048529.1:0-47293 GCA_002018475.1 Nicotiana obtusifolia
CTATTGGTCCTAAATGATGCAAAGGTGTATAAGGGCGGTTAACAAGTATTAGAGGATAAACGAGTTAAGGATGTTGTAACTCGCGTTTTTGGGAAAATCGAGAAGTGGTTAACATCACCAAGAGGTCATGTATTAAGGTATTTGGATGATATGATATCCGTTTCATAAGTCTTGAAGTCGAAAGAGTTATGAAACAAAAGTCGACAAAAGTTGTCGCAACTTAGGTTCACAATTTTACTTAAACGTTAGGTCAAATGTTTCTGCGATTTTCTCCCAATTTACAAGGAGTTATGGGGTGATCTACCTACCAAATTAAAGTACTATGAGTCTAGTTTCCAATTCTTCAAACCGTTTGTCAATACGATCTCGGAGTATTGAGATAATTACATTTCCGTAGAACTGCGCAGGCTGGTAGGTGACAAGTAGGTGCATCACCTACTTGCCAAAATTAAGTGCTAAAAGTTAAAAGCCCCAAGTCGGTTAAGAGAGGGCTTTTAATAGCTTTTAAAGCCTGATAATTCATTATCATTTCCAGCTTCAAAACCTAAAGAACCCCTGCAACCCCTCCCTAAAATAACACCATACAAACCCTAATCGATTTTTCCCTCTTTCAAGTTCTAGTTGAAGGTAAACCCTAGAGTTTGAGGAACCAAAGCAAGGGCTGAGTTATCTAAAAAGAAAGGTGAGTTTACTGCTCTATTTAATACATGTTTTCTACTGTTAAGTCTTGGTAAGTCGTTCTATGTGTGTAAGAACTCACGGGACGGTGATCGGAAGCCGTGAGTTCGAGTTATTCACTTGTAGCGGACTGTTTTGTGGACTGTTTTGTGTTGCTGTAAAGCTGCGTGTTATACTACTGATTTGTGGAGTTTTGGATGAGGAAGGGTGTGGAGAAACACCATATATGTTTAGGGTTGTGGCCTGATAGTTGTTCATACCATTTCCGGATCGTTTGACACGACTATAGTGGCCATTGTACGTATGAAGTGATTGGTTTGTGCGTGGACTGTTTTGGGAGGCTCAATATGATTCTTATTGATGTTGTTTGGCTGTTTGGTGACTGTTTGGACTTGTGTGAAGTCATATATATAGGGGAGGTGCTGTCCGTTTAATTGCAAAATAGGTTACAGTCGATACATAATAGTTGCGACGCCTGAACGATAACGCTAGTGTCCTTTCTCTTATTGTAGACTAAGAAGTCGTGGAAGTTTCATAGCTTGAGATTAGAAAGTATTGCAAGGTATGTGAGACTATCCTTTTCCTTCTTTTGTACGACTCTAACTGTACACAATGCAATGAACGAACCCCAAAGATACTCTACTCTTAGAAGGTAGCAGTACGTATATTGTTTCCCCTCTTATGGGAGGATTAATATGTTATTATTTCACCATGGTAGTATGACTCTTATAAGTCCAGCATGCATTATCTATTTTACTCTACCGAGCCGCGCTATAGTCGGCCGGGTATGGCACCTATTGTGCAACCATTGATCAGTTGGGTATGATGATGAGGAGGCCCACAGAGGCATATGTATGAGATGATGATGGCCCACAGAGGCGTATATATGTATATGATGATTTTAAAAAGGATATAAATATATGTATATGCATATGCATGTCAAGCATGACATGGTTAGTCGCCCTCAGAGGCATTCAGATGGTACAGGTTGTATGTCTCTTACCCTGATGCTTATTATTGTTCTTACATTATGTTTCCTGTCTTACATACTCAGTACATTATCCGTACTGACGTCCTTTATTTGTGGACGCTGCATGTCGTGCTGCAGGTCCGGACTGACAGATAGACGAGGCTCCCCCATTACAGTAGGTTGTCCAGTTCAGCGGATATTGGCGAGATCCATCCTTCGGACTTGCCACAGTCTTGGTATGCATTTTGTTGTAGGCATTATGGGCATGTCGGGGCCCTGTTCCGACGTAGGTTACATTATGTACGTTTTTGTAGAAGCTCATAGACAAGTGTCAATGTATGCATAGACAAGTAATAGGTTTGCTTATGTACAGTTGAATTGCCTTGTCGGCAAACGTATATATTTTATTTTATGGTTTTGCATTGCAGCCTTATGGGCCATATTATGTATATAAGTATGTTCGTATCATGACATGACGTCTCGGTTCATTATAATTATTATTCGAGATTATATGCATATGACAAGCCTTATAGATAATAAGAAAAGTTAGATGAAGGGTACGCCGGCGCCCGTTGAGTAGGGTCCGGTGCCGGTCGCGGCCCTCCGGCTTGGGTCGTGACAATTTTCATTGATCATGTACATGTATTCTTGTATATCTGCTTTCTCTGCGATATGGTTAGACTGGTAGTGTAAGGCCCTAAAAAAATTTTGCTAAAGAATTTAAGGTTCCGTGGTGCCAAGGTAGGCTAATTTATTGCATTTTTAGACTATTTTGGTTGAACAGTGTGTTGGGGAGTTGAATCATTTCGACCTCGCAAACTGTAGCACGCTAGACCGTGCTATAGAGCGTGCAGCGCAAGGTCTGTAGAATGCTAGACAATGCATTAGAGGTCGCGACGCAAGGTCTGTAGCGCGCTAGACCATGCTGTAGAGCTCGCGGCGCAAGGTCTGTAGGGCACTAGACCGTGCTACAGAGCTTGCAAAGCCAGGTCTGTAACCCGCTCCGGATTTTAGGGGGGTCTATTTTTTCAATCCTTATAACCCGACCCTATCTCATAAAATAGTAGCAAGATACCATTTTTGAAGGGAATATATGATATTGTTAGAGAGACAAAGTGCTCTAGAGTGAGAGGAGAAATCCCTAAGCTAATTGTTCATCAAAATCTTTCTCAAGCCTTAAAATTCAATAAGAAACCTCACAAGTTCATCATGTAAGAGGTAAGGTTCCATATCCTAGTTTTCAATTTCGAATTTGTGTGACGACCCGGCTAGTCGTCTCGTGAGTTACCGTTCCGTTTCTCCCATTTCTGCTTCATTATGCTTCGTTATCCATGTTCTATGCGATCGAGTTGAGTAGTTTGCGTTAGGAGTGAGTTTGGAAAGAAATGAGACACTTAGTCTCTTTTAAGAAGGTTTAAGTTAGAAAAGTCAACCGGATGTTGACTTATGAGTTAGAGGGATCCGATGTGAGTTCTGATGGTTCGGTTAGCTTCGGGAGGTGATTTATGACTTAGGAGTGTGATCGGAATTGGTTTTGGAGGTCCAGTGTAGAATTAGGCTTGAATTGGTGGAGTTAGTATTTTGGCGATTTCCGGTTGTTAGGCGGGATTTTGATCTGAGGGTCGGAATGGAATTCCGAGAGTTGCTATAGCTTCGTATGGTGAATTCAGACTTAGGCGTATGTCCGGATTTGAAATTGGAAGTCTGTAGGACAATTCAACGCATTTGAGGTCAATCGGACTCGATTTGTTAGGTTTCGGCATCAAATGTTGAAGTTGGAATTTGTTAGTTTCATATGGCTTGAATTGGGGTATGATTCGTGTATTTAGCGTTGTTTGATGTGATTTGAGGCCCCGACTAAGTCCATATTATGTTTTAAGATTTGTTGATATATTTGGTTGAAGTCCCGAGGGCCTCGAATGGATTTTGGATGATTGATGGAGTTTAACTTGGGCATTTCAAGAATGTGTTGATGTCGTCTCTTCAAGAATAAGTGGTATCATATTATGCAAATGGGCTCCAAATTCAGTTTTAGTTGAAGCATTAGATCCGTATCGAAATTTCGGAGTCATAGCAAAAAGAATCGTCCAATTCGGACATCGTATGAGAAAGTTATGCCTATTTCTGTGCCAGCAATTTCTGTGGCTACTGGAACCAGCGCCACAGGCAGCGCTCGGCGCCACCTGTGGCGCCCGAGGCAGAAAACACTATAAAAATGGGGGGTTTTGGCCATTTTGACAAAAATGGAGTTGGGGGAGCTCGGGACGATTTTTAGAGGGGTTTCCACAAATTTGAAGGAGGTAAGTGTTCTTTATCATAAATCCTTCATAGATCATGATTCCATACTCATTTACATCAGGAATCCATGAATCTATGGAAGAAAAATCAGATTTTTTTTACCAAATCTTCCAAGAACGAAAATTTAACATTTGAAAGCCAATCGAATGTCGGAATTTGATAATTTTTGTATGGGTGAACTCGTTGGGAGATAAGGAACCCGTTGATGTGAAAACTTTTGAACTTCGGGAAGTGGGCCTGGGGCTCGAGGTTTTGCTAAATTTGGGATTTCTTAGTATTTATTGATTGTTTTCGCGTGGGCTTTGTTCCCTCAACATATTATGACGTAATTGTTCTGAATTTGGATAGATTCGACGCACGTGGAGGCCAATTCGAAGGGCAAAGGCGTCGTGGGCTAGAAATTTAGCCGGTTTGAGGTGAGTAGTGATTGTAAATGATGTTCTGAGGGTTTCAAATCCCGGATTTGCACATCGTATTGCTATATTGAGGTGAGGCACTTGCTCGATGATGAGCATGGGGTCGTTTACTACCGGGGATTGTGACTTGGTCCATCCCCATTGATGATTTTTTTTTTCTACTTAATTGATTGAAACTTATTTGTATCATCATGATTGGCGCTGATTGCCATATTTGGGCTTCGTGACGGTTATTTGAACCCTTCAGGGATATTTATCACTGTTTACTCACTGCTTTGATTCATACTTGAACTCAGTCATGTTGTTCTTCCACTGTTTTACAACTCAGCCACTTTTACTCAGTTTTGAGAATTAAATGATATTTAAATGATGTTTTTGGGCTGAGAACTACTGTTTTACTATGCCCGAGGGGCATGTGATGATTTTTCTGACTGAGTGCGGCCGAGGGCCAAATGTGAGGTTTTACTGATTGATATGAGGCCCAGGGCCTGAGATACTTGATGTACGCCACGAGGTGGCTTGATTTATATGAGGCCGAGGGCCTAGATATTTGCCACGAGATGGCTTGATATTGCGCTTGGGCCGTAAGGGGCCCCTCCCGGAGTCTGTACACCCCTAGTGAGCGCAGGTACCCATTGTGATATTACAGTTGGTAACAATGACCACTGTAGGTTACAGTTGGTAACAATGACAACTGGTAACCAGAATTGGAGAGATTCTACGGTTTTAAAATTATACTGAACCCAGGGATGTTACAATTGGTAACAATGACAACTGTACGTTACAGTTGGTAACAATGGCAACTGGTAACCAGAGCTGGGAAGATTTTGCTTGATTTCTCACTGATTTACTGCTTTCAAATAATGGTTTACTGCTTTATTTTGCATTGCCTTGTGCTTTACGTGTTTCCTTACTCTCAGTCATTATTTATATGTATTACTCACTGAGTTGGAAGTACTCACATTACTCCCTGCACCACGTGTGCAGATTCAAGCGTTATTGATTCCGCTCCGAGGCATTGACTACAACTGTCAGAGCGGTGAATCAGAGACTACGAGGTAGCTGTTGGCGTCTACAGCCCCGTATCTCTTTTATCTTGTTGTTTCCACTTTCTTCAAACAATTGTGCCAGAGATATTGTAATAGTAGTCTTGTTATTAGGATTTCATTAGCTGCTCATGACATCGTGACACCCCGGTTTGGGCTGTTGTTGGGATGGTTAGTTATGTTTCCGCAATTTGCTATTATTAAAATATGTAAGTACTGTATTAACTGCTTAAAATGAGTTATGGTTCTTAATTGGCTAGCCTTGCCTTCACGAGAGGCGCCATCACGACCGGGTTTGGGATTTGGGTCGTGACACTTATGAGTAGCTTCTTTGAATCATCAAGATTGAGCAAGAATTTAAGAGTAGGAATGTTGGAGCTCCTCCCTATCTCTATATATAACTCTCCTCTCTCAAAAATAACAGGTGAAGCCTTCTAAAATAACCCACGATGCCTTTTATTAAAATAGGGTCGGGTAAAATTTCTCGAATATTAATCCTCTGAGCAGGATCAGCAATCACAGATGGGATAAACCCTAAAACAGAAGAGAGAGAGAGAGAGAGAGAGAGAGAGAGAGAGAGAGAGAGAGAAGCTCTAGTGATAGGGTGATAAGAGGCAACTGAAGGCGATTTTATCGTAGAGCTCTCTTGCGCATCAATGGCAACGCCTACAGGCGCTACTGCGGCTGGCTTGCCTTCCCCGACCATCTCCCCAACCCCAACTACAACCTCGACCACTCCCCAGCCCCTAGATTACTCCCACATCCTAAAACCTTCGACATTAAACTCCGCGACACCTGCGAACCCTAGTTCGAAAATCCCAATTGAACCAATTCTGTTCAAGAGAGCAACCGTCCTAAATGGATAACCTATTATCAAATTCACAGAAGCTGAAGTGAATCGCATGAACATAATCGAAGGGCTACAGTACGCTGTTCTGGGCAAGTTCTCATATGGCTGGCCAGACATCCAAGAATTGCAACGAATCATTCCAATACAGTGTGGAATCAAAGGTGAATGTAACATAGGCTTCTTTAGAGATAAGCATGTTCTAATTAGATTGCCACTGTGGGAAGATTTTATCAAGATTACATCGGAAAGCACTTACTTTCTCAAAGCTAAGGATGGATGAGAATTAAATGCGTCAGCTAATTTATGATGCTAAATTCAAGCTTGGAGAAGAAACGCCAATGACAATGGCGTGGATATCATTCCCACATCTGCTGCCCACATACTTTGTAAAGGAATGTCTGTTCTCGCTTGCTTCTGCTATTGGAAAGCCATTGCAGCTTGATATGGCAACTAACTACAAAACAAGGCCTAGTTGTGCTAGAGTAAAGGTGCTGGTTGATCTCCTAGCTGAATTGCCAAAGAAAGTTAGAATGGATATTGAAAATGAGGCTACTGGGGAAGTCATAACAGAATGGGTTAAAATCCAGTATGATTTTATCCCTAAGTACTACAAACAATGCAAATTGTAGGGACATGACATGCTTAAATGCTGGAAGCTGCATCCAGAACTACTACACACAAATTTAGCAGAGCAACAAGAAGCAAAAAGCAATATAGTGGAAGGTAGGAAGTAGCAGGGGAAGGAGACAGTACCCCTGATGATTCTGTATAGTGGCAACGTTGTTGGCAATGCAGGTCCTCAATAGAAAGAGGTCAAGGATAATCGAGTGCAAAATCAAACTAAATAAAGAAGTAATCAGACCAAAACTGGATTGGAAATGATACCAGTTGACAAGGCTGCTCAGGAACTTCAAACGTCCAACAAATTTGCTATGCCGGATATGGAAAAAAGCAGTGATAATGAGGACAACCAGTTGGAATTGATTGAAGAAGAAGCTGGTCAAAAGATCACCCCTGCTCTCACATGCTCAGCACCACCCTTGCAACTAGCAGAGGAACCTACATGCTCTGCAGCAGCTGCTCTCAATTCATCAGCAGCTGCAATCTTGAAAAGCAAGACCAACAAGCAAACAACAGGAACAGTGAACTTGCTACACTCTACATAACCAATGAAAAGCCTCAAAATTGCTTAAATGAACATCATGGAAGAATCTGCAAATGAAGAAACACAACTGCATACAGGGAAAAGGAAAGAAATCACAAAGGAATCCACTTCTCAGTGGGTGCAGAAAAAATTCAACACAAATGTGGTTTCCACCAACACCTCTCATCAAGATATTCCATCACAAGATAATCTTGTAGAGAAAGTAATGACCAAGACAGCAGGAAAGAAATATGCAGATGCAGAATCAGAAAAGAAGCTTGAGAAGCCATATGGAAGTCCTTTGAGATTATGGTCAGATCAAATAGAAGAAGATTCAGAGGAAGGAGAAATACCAGAAGAAATGCAAAGTGAAGATGAGGCAGCTGGTGAGGCAATTGAGAAGGATGATAAAAGTGAAAATGGTACTGCAAATGGTACTGACACGATAACAAAAAACAACAACAAGGAGGAAAATAATTAACTGATGCTGAAAAACACCAGCCAAGGACAAGCCAACATTGCAGCTCATGAAGCAGAAGCCAAAATCACAATTGAGGCATAGCTAACAGAGAAAGTAGGTTCAGTCAATAAGAAGAATCAGGTTCAAGGAGAAATAGGAAAATTGGCTTCACTGGACCTAACCCTTTCAAGATCCAAAGAGATAAAACAATCAGCAATACATTAAAGCAGTAGTGAGAGATCAAACAGAATACAATGAACTCTATGGCAAAGATCTTGATGAAGAGTCTACTGCCCAGAACTTTCTAAAGGTTGCTAAACAAGGGGATCTCTCTCCAACACAGATAGCTAAGGTGAAATCAGCAACCAAAGGCAGGAAGAAGCAAAACAAAGATCACAACAATGCCTCTGCAACAGGGGTTCAAACAAGAAGAGCTCTAACACACTCCAACAATCAATAATGGATGCAGTCATATGGAATGTAAGATAAGTGAACACAATGCAGGCTTTTGAAAGGCTCATCACACTGCAAAAAAAACATCACTTTGAATTCATTGGCATTCTAGAACCAATGCAGCAAGCAAGAAAGATGGACAGATATAGAAGGAAGATTTGTATTTTCAAAAGGTTAGATAGATACCTAGCTAATACAGAATTCCAGCAAACATTCCCAAGTCTAGAGGTTACTTATCTATCTAAGATTGGCTCAGATCATAGTCCACTCTTATTAAAGTGTGACATTGAAGCAATGCCAATCAAGAAGACATTCAAATTTCTCAACTTCTGGATCAAACATGACTCCTTCAAAGCATTAGTGAGAGAGAATTGGCAAGCAGATTTCTATGGTGATCCCTTCATACTTTTCAATCACAAACTCAAGAAGCCCAAAAAGGCTCTGTCACTTTGGAGCAAAGCAACATATGGAGACATATTTCAAAACATTGCAAGCATGGAGGAAGTGGTTCTTGTTCATGAAAAGCAGTTTGAGGAAAGACCTACTCAGCAGAATAGAGAAAGACTACAAAATGTCCAAGCACAACTAATTAGGCATCTAGCAATAGAAGAAGAATTCTGGAAATAAAAGGCAGGCATGGCATGGTTCAAGGATAGAGACAGAGATATCAAGTTCTTTCATGCTCAAGTAAATGGTCGAAGAAAAAGACTCCAGCTGAGGAGGATTCAAAACAGTTCTGGTAGCTGGATAGAAGAAGAGGAACTAATTGCAGAAGAAGCTGTCAATTTCGATAGAGAACAGCTCACAAAGAATACAACTCCAACTGATTTCAGCATACCTGATAACATCCCTCTCTTGATAAACATGGAGCAAAATGCAGAATTGATCAAGAAGCCCACAATAAAAGAAGTTAAGCAAGCTGTCTTCTGTTTAAATGGTGAAAGTGAAGGGGGGGCAGATGGTCTCACAGGTGCCTTCTACCATGCATGCTGAGATATCATTGGAGAGGACATACACAACATGGCTAAAGCATTCTTCTTCAAGGAAACAGTTGCCAAAATGTGTGACACACACAAATTTGGTACTGCTTCCCAAAAAGAAGGAGGTGGCAAATTTCTCTGACATGAGGTCCATTAGCTTAAGCAACTTCATCAACAAAATCTTCTCAAGAGTCATACATGAGAGGATGGTGGAACTACTGCCTACTCTGATCTCTCAAGAACAAGCAGGCTTTGTTAAAGGAAGGACCATAGTTGAAAATGTTCTCCTAACGCAAGAAATCATCACAGACAATCGACTTAGAACAAAAGTTGGGCCACATGTTGTCATTAAGCTTGACATGACAAAAGCTTTTGATAGATTATCCTGGCTATTATTGACAAACACTTTGAGGAAAATGGGGTTCTGCGAGACCTTTATTGGAATGGTGTTTGATATCATTGGGAATAACTGGTACTAAGTACTCATCAATGGACAGTCGCACGGCTTCTTCAAATCATCAAGAGGTGTCAAGCAAGGAGATCCACTATCACCTACTTTGTTCATTCTTGCTGCTGAAGCTCTCTCAAGAGGTTTGAATGCGCTGCATCTAAACTTATATTTCTGTGGTTTTGGACTGCCCAAGTGGAGTCCAAAAATAAACCACCTATCATATGCATATGACACAATCATTTTCTCCTCTTCTGATGCCACTTCCTTACAATTGATAATAGAAATCTAGAATGCATATGAGGCAGCATCAGGGAAGATGGTTAACAAAAGCAAATATGTTATGTATATGCATCATTCTGCTAGCCTTGATGTGGTTACGAAAGTGGAAAAATCACTGGTATAGGAAGGCAGGATTTCCCCTTCACATACCTAGGCTGCCCCATCTTTTACTCTAGAAGGAAGATGTTATACTATCAAGGACTCATCAACAAGGCATTAGATAAATTGCAATCCTGGAAAGGAAAATTACTTTCAGTAGGAGGAAGGGCCGTGTTGATCTCACATGACCTTCAGAGCATGCCAATACACTTACTCTCTGCTGTCAATCCACCCAACTATGTCATCAACAAGCTACATAAGCTCTTTGCACAATTTTTCTGGAGTAGCACTGTTGGAGGTAACAGTAGACATTGGGCATCATGGAACACTCTATGTATGCCCTGTGAAGAAGGTGGAACAGGTTTTAGATCCCTGCATGATGTGTCTAAAGCCTTGTTCTGCAAGCTGTGGTGGAACTTCAGAACCAAGCTAAGCCGCTGGAGTGCATTCATATGTTAGAAATACTGCAAGAAGTTAAGTGCAGTAATAGTTCCATGGAAAAGGGGATCACAGATATGGAGAAAAATGTTGGAATGTAGGGACATCATTGAGCATCAAATCATCTGGCACCCAAGAATGGGATCCTCACTTTTTTGGTTTGATAACTGGACTGGACTGGGAGCACTATAATTTACTGTGCCAGATGATTTTGCAATTGATGAATCCATTCATAATGTGTATGATGTCCTAAAAGATGGAGACTGGAATCTAGACAAGCTATCAGAGATCTTGCCTCAAGAGCTTGCACTGCATATAGTAGAAACTGTAAGACCACCAATCAAGGAGGAAAACATAGATATACCTTACTGGATGTTAGAAACTCAAGGGCACTTCAGTGTCAAATCTGCTTGGGAGTACCTTAGAAGGAGAGATGAACCTAAAAGGGCTTTCAAAATGATATGGGTGCAAGGACTACCGTTTAAGATTGCTTTCTTCATGTGGAAAGTTTGGAAGGCTAAACTGCCTTTAGATGATTTCATGAAGAGATTGGGATACCACATGCCAGGAATGGTGTTGCACAGAACCAAATGAGGAAACACTGGTGCCCTTATTCTTTACATCCAGCACTGCAACCAAAGTTTAGCAATATTTCCTATCAAGAGCATGAATAACATGGGAGGGCATATCTTTCCATCAAGTAATAACCAAATGTTGGACAGCACAAACAGTCCCCTGGCTCAAACCAGTGTTGCAGGTTGTCCCCTCTTGCATTGTGTGGGAACTTTGGACAAGAAGGAACTACTGTAAATATGGTGAATCAGTTACTGTTAGCAGAGTCATTTATCATATTTCTACAACATAACAGGCTCTGGTTCAAATTAGAAAACCAGGAATCAATGTCCCACACAAATGGCAATCTTCTGCACATGATGAAAAACTACAATCCAAGACTAAAATACAACAAACTTGTCTGGGAATTCCCAATGGAAGGATGACTTAAAGTCAATATTGATGGAGCATCCAAAGGAAATCCAAGAAGGAGTGCAATAGGTTTCTGTGTGAGAAATAAAGCAGGGGAGATTATATATGCACTTGGTAAAGAAATCCCAAAAGGAACAAACACAACAGCAAAAGCAGCAGCCATTGTGGAGGCTCTAAGAATCTGCAGATCACACAACTATCCCCACATATGTCTGCAAACAGACTCAATGCTTCTAAACAACACAATCAATGGCATATGGAAATCACCTTGGTGCATAGCTGAGCAAGTGGAGGAGGTGCTGCAACTGAAAGAACCTTTCACACTTAAGGTGACACACATATATAGGGAAGGAAACAAACTAGCTGACCACCTAGCAAACTATGCACTTGAAGTTGGGAGAATTGAATGTCATGATTTCTGGCAGCTAGACTCACAAGGCAGAAGGATACTAAATGAGGACAAAATGCAATTTCCATACATATGAGTGAAGCTAGAAAAATACCAAATAAGAAAATGGGACAGTGGCCTCACACTGAGCTTAGGCGCATAATCTTCCAAACCCACAAAAAAGGAACACTAGCATGAGCCTGAGATCAAATAATGTTTTACTAACATGTTTTTTAACTCTGTAGGCACACTGGTTGATTAAAGCAAAGTATGGTATCAGCAAAAAGCCTATGGGAGATCATAAGCACAATCAGAACACCAGTAATGAGGAGAGACTGGGGTAGTGGCTTCACACTAACATGCTGCTATCTTTTGCAGGAAACACTGGCACAATCAACTCCACAGTCTAGCACACTCAACTGGAAGCCTACATAACTTGTTTCTTGTTTATTGCAGGTACACTGGCATATCCAGTCTATTACCAAGATTTAACTACTTTGGTAACTAGCCTGGGCTGCTATTACTTTGGACTCAAAATCAAGGGTACCAGTCAAGAAGAAGCCAGACATACAATCCCCCAACTGCAATACTCAAATGCAGATTAGTTTTCATACCAACAACAGGGAAACCATGCCCAAAATAGCAGTAGCACCATAAGACAACATCAACTGCTTATCATTCTATCACAAGAAATGATACACTCTTGGGATCAGTTTATTGCTGAAGAAGCAATGTGTGTTATTAGCATTTTTAGTGCTCATTCCATTGCCTCTTTGGTAAGTAAACTGGACTCCAAACACTTTGTGCAAATCTAGCAATACACAACTGCAAGAAACAAGAGATGTTCAGCAACAACAGCCTCACTTCTAGAATCACAGCACCAGCAAAGAAAGAAGAATCATCAAAATCATCAATCTCACCTCAGAAGATGTCATCACTGAATTCAATCTCAACCCTGAAGACTACTTATAGAGGTCCAGATCATTGCTACAATTGCAACGTGTGGTATTAACACTCCTAGTGCTCAATCTGTTGCAATTACAGCAACCATCATGGACCTTCCCAGCCACCACACATCACAGGAACCCAACCAACACTCAACTACACAGGAGAAACAACATAAACAAGCAACCACCAATCTACCAGCAGTTACATGATACAACAACACATTCAACAAATAGCCAACAGAAGCAGCAATCTCAAGCCAACATAGATGATCCAGACATAAATCCAGACCAACTGATACACCAATAACAGAAACATCTTCATAGCACCAACAGCTCCAACAAGCAGAACCAAAAGAACAAGAAGGACTACATCAATGCCATCACTGATTTTAGTGCATTTCCCAACACTGCAGACAGTTTGGACTGGTCCATATCATTGCTGCAGTTGCAATGTGTGGTATTAGCACTCTTAGTGCTCAATCTGTTGCAACAACAGCAATCATCGTGGATCATTCCATTTCTCATACTCCATAGAAATCCAGTCAACACACAGCAGCATAGGAGCAGTAATATACAAAAGCAAAACCAATTCAGCAGCAGCCCCATGATACAGGAGCACAGTCAACACACCACCAACAGAAACAACACCCATACAGGAACAACAACAGGTCAACCACTCACCTAAAGGCAAACTCAGAGGAAGACAGAAGTGCCAGCAAACACAGGAGGACACATCAACTGAACTCACTGATCTTACACTTGATCTCTCAAAAACAAAAACAAACAACACAATCCTTCAGAAGCAGCAAGCCAAACAGTCAACAGTAGCCCCAACACTAAGCACACATCAGATCCAGTACCAACAGCAGCAGTCTGAAAATTGCCCAGACAACAGCACAATCAACACAGCTGTCCAGGCACAAGATATATTTCGATAGCCATCTTCAACTTGGCTTTCCTTACCCTCGAGGCCAAAGCAAAATTAAAGATAGCTCGTGCTTTTTTGTCACACTTTGGTAAAATCTTCACACCATAGATAGATGTCAAAAGTATATAGAAGGGATCAAATCTCTCACCAACTTAGTGGAGATAGAAACATATGTATTTTTTTGTATAGCTGACTTAGAAAAATCACATTTTGTTTTTGTACATACGATTGTCTATCTTACATCATCATAGGTCTAACTCCTTACTACTACCTAGGTACTTTTAGTTATCACTTTAGGAAGACTATCAGTACATGCATTTTCTTTTGGGAGGTAAGTTTTATGTCCCCCTCCACTTTTGTATTTTTTTTCTATTAATAAAATATATATTAAACCAAAAAAAAATCACAGATAGGACATCAAAATAGGTATGCGGTCCGTGAAGGGGACCATGAAATGGTGGCTGGCCTGATCAAGTCTGCAAAGGATTTGCGATTCGCAGAACAGTTAGCGGTCGCACATGGCACCGCGAAATCTCCCTCCAAAAATTCTCATGCTGACTATGCGATTGATATGCAGTCCACAAAACGGTTATGCAGTCGCACATGAGACCACGAAAAGACCCTCATTGCTTCTGTGGTCAGCAAAATTGATCTGTGGTCACATAATAGACCGAAGAATTGCCATTTTTCTGCAAAAATTTTCCACCGATTCCTCGACGAATTGCAAGTCCAAAATTCGTACTGCAACCCGCAAGTTCACTGCGAAAATTTTGTACAATCTTCCAAAACACATTAGCCTACCTTAGCACCATAAACCTAAATTTCTTGGCGAACTTTTACAGGGCCTCACATCCTCCCCCCTGTGGATCATTTGTCCTCGAATGAGGGTCAAAGCCCACCATAGACACCCAATGTGACTCAACTTCTTATTCACATACTAAGAGTCCCAAATTTGGCTAACTCCCTAAATTTTAAAAAATTTCGGTAGATTTTTTCCTATAATTAAGCCTATCCACCAATCAGAGAACCCCATAAATTAATCCTAACAACATATTGATAACACAACGTTGCACCGTAGACATGAAAACGACACCAACAAGAACATCGTGGGAATTATATTACCAAAAGGGGGAATTTGCATAAACTGTACAAGTTTTAACATAACTTATAGAAAGTAAACTCCTAACATTCTTTTAAAACACAACAATATGGTTACACAAACAAGTGGTATTTCCTTTTCCTCTCTTCCTCGGACTCCCAGGTGGCCTCTTCAACTTGTTGATTTCGCCATAGCACTTTTACGGAGGAAATATCTTTATTCCTCAACTTTTGAAATTGTCTATCAAGAATGGCAATCGAATCTCCAAATAAGTCAATTCTTCATCAACTTCAATAGCCTCTATCGGGACGATGAGCGACGGGTTTCCAACCACCTTCTTCAACATAGATACATGAAACATCGGATGTACTAAAGACATCTCTGGAGGTAACCCGAGCCTATAAGCCACTTGACCAACCCTCTGCATGATTCTTTACGGTCTGATATACCTTATATTTAATTTCCCTTTCTTCCTGTAACGACCCCAAAACCCAGCTAGTCATGATGGCACCTAACCACCCGCTAGGTAAGCAAAATGATAGACAACACAACTCAAATAGGATAACAAGAATCAATTAATAAAATAATTTAGCTTTCTATACAAAATCTGAAGGATTGGTGGTACAAGTCATGAGCTTCTAAGACTTAGAATTTAGAAAGCTGGTACGAAATAAATACATCGTCTGTTTGCAATATACATAAATAGATTTATAAATATAAAGCTACTAAGAACAAGAGGTAGTTATAACTGGAATGCAGGCACATCATTAATGCCAGCTCCCACCATACATAGCAACATCAACTCCAAAATCTGCATGCAAGGTGCAAAAGTGTAAAATGAGTACAATCAACCCCATGTACTCAATAAGTAACAAACGTAACCTTAGGTTGACAGCAGTGATGATCTCCGAAGAAGGTCAGTGTCCCACACCAATAGCTAATATTAGCTCATAATAATATAATTGAGGTAGTAAAAGTGATAGCTCAAAAGATATTATGGCAGCTCGTTCACAGTTACGGAAAAGTAGACATGC
Source organism: Nicotiana obtusifolia (assembly GCA_002018475.1). Lineage (NCBI taxonomy): Eukaryota > Viridiplantae > Streptophyta > Magnoliopsida > Solanales > Solanaceae > Nicotiana > Nicotiana obtusifolia. The sequence goes on from MCJB01048529.1 coordinate 15,943, forward strand.
TTTCCAGGTATAACAATAAAGTCCGGATATTACAACTGAAAATCAACTAAACATGAGTGTATCAATATAACTATATTTCCAATTCACAACACCAGATAAGAATTTTCGTTCACCAATTAGCATCAGGAAAATACGTCTCTATGCCTACATGTCAATATACATGTCAAGTCATCAATTACCATATACAGTCTAGCATGAGGAATATACATCTCTATGGCTATATGTCAAATCATGAATATCACAGCACCGTCTAGCATGAGGAAAATGCATCTCTATGCCTACATGCCAAGCATGTTGTCAAATGAATGATTTCACATTGATATTTCCAAGTACTCTCACCCTCAACATACTCAAGTTGTCTGTTTCAAATGCCTACTTCATCACACACACACAAAAAATTATTCAGCACTATACGGATGCTTGGCTCATAAGCCCCTTAGCAAAGCACGTGTATATATATCATTGTGCTTGCGCTCATTGCTGGTATGTCAGACTCCGGAGGGGTGGATCCTGCCCAAGCGTTAATCAAAAGCCTATAAGGCCTATTACGGTGTGCAGCCCGATTCACAATAATAAATAAGATAATAAGGCCTGCTGCGGTATGCAACCCTATCCAGAGTAACACTCATAGCACGGCTTTCCTTCCCACCTCAGCCATCAATCTCTCAAGCCTCAAGGGCTCACAATCTGGTACCAGTCAGCCTAAACAATGATAACATGTTATGAAATACTGAATGATGAACAGAGACTGTGATATGATATGCAAATGAAGAATCATGACTTACTATATAATTACAATTAAAGTAGAAAACTCAAAACAACATAAATAGCCTCATTAGGTCTCAACCAAATAAGAACATAGCCTAAATATTATTTCTAACATGAATCACAGCTCAAATTACTCTAACAAGTTGGAATTACACTGATAGAACAAGATATAACAGCAATACAAGTCCGGTCATAGTCTAATTGTCAACTTGAATCATGATTACCCCGGTGCACGCCCACACTCGTCACCTAGTATGTGTGTCACCCCAATACATCTCTTATAAAACAGTTCCCAGGGTTAAATACCCTGAAATCCAAGTTTAGATATGTTACTTACCTCGAACAAGCCAAACAATACTCTAAAAATGCCATCCGCGTATCAACCTCTGACCGACTCGAAACTAGCCAAAAGCAACTCAAAAATAATAAATAATACCTAAATAAACAATCCCAAATGATAAAGGTCAAATCTTTACACATTTATTCAAAGTCGACCAAAAATTCAAACCCAGGTCTACACCTTGAAACCCGACAAAACTTATAAAATCTGACAAATATGAGTCCAATCATACTAATTTCACTCAAATCTGACTTTGAATCGATGTTCTAAACTCAAAAATTCACTTTAGGAAAGTTTAGACAAAAACCCACCCCAATTTCTCTATAAAATTCATAATCCAAATTCCAAAATCAAAGATAGATTTATGAAATATAATCAAAACCGAGTAGAAAAAACTTACTCTAATCCATGTGGTGAAAATCGCCCAAATCCGAGGTCCATATCTCAAAATATGATAAAATGACCAAGACTGTCAAAATAGAGTACTTTATAAACTGCTTCAGAGGTACCCTTCGCAATCGCGGTCACCAACCTCGCAATCACGATTTTCGAATTTTCCAGCACTGATTTTACCCTTCGTAATTGCGGCCATTTCCCCCCAATCGCGATGAACAATTTTCCATTAATCGTTGGCAAACTCTTCTCAGATAACTTGTAGGGTATCAGTCATAATATTTTGTACATAACTCCAAATTACAAATGGTTTGACTTTCTGAAAACTAGAAACAAACGGCTACAACTTTCGTTTTTTGATCATCTCCAAATTCTTTATAGATTTCAAGATATAAGATTTTGGAATCAGCTTAGTGACAGCAGAATTTCTTCTTCGCGAACGCGAGTCACAAGTTTATTTTTTCCATTTTACTCTTCGCGATCGTGACCAATGCTCCACGATCATTATGTACACCCTTATAGCCAAAAAACCAGCTGTTGAAAATAGCCTTAAAATGGTCCGAAATTAATCGAAAATACACCCGAGCCCCTAGGGACCCCGTCCGAGCATACCAATAAGTCCCTAACATAACACGGACTTACTTGAGGCCTCAAATCACACATAACAACATCAAAATCATGAATCTCACCTCAAATCGAACTTAATGAACTTTTGAACTTCCAACTTCCAAAACTCGTGCCGAACCATATCAAATCAACTCGAAATGACCTCAAATTTTGCATATAAGTCCCAAATGACATAACAAAGCTATTCCTATTCCCGGAACCACAATCCGAACCCGATATCATCAAGGTCAACTCCCTGTCAAACTTATGAACATTCCAAACCTTCAAATTGCCAACTTTCGCCAAAAAGTGCCAAAACCTTCTAAAAACATCCAAATGAAAATTCGCGCATACGCGCAAGTCCAGCATTCCGGACTTAATGGACCCATCAAAACTCCGATCCGAGATCAAATACTCAAAAGTCAAACTTGGTCAACTCTTCCAACTTAAAGCTTTCTAGTAGAGAATCTTTCTTCCGAATCAATCCTGAATCACCTAAAAACCAAAACCGACGATTCACAAAAGTCATAATACATCATATGAAGCTACCCAAGACTTCAAAAAGTTGAACGAAATGCAAATGCTCAAAATGACCGGCTGCCTCGTTACATTCTCCCCCACTTAAACATATGTTCATCCTTGAATATGTCAAGAGTCGTTCCAAAGCCGTCAAATCTCTGTGTAACCTTACCGTGCACATATACGCGGGTGATCCCACCTCACCTCAATCTATATAAGTCCGTCAACTTGACATAACTAAAGATTCTTCCTTTAACCTTAGCCATAAACATTGGAACCCAATTTCCAACATCCGGAATTCTTTACAAGAGCCGAATCTCGCATCTACACACTGTATAAGTGTGAACAAGCTCTATCAAGACATATCCATAACCCAAGATGTAATCACATGATAAACCACATAATTCGCATACTCGTAGCAATAATTCCTGATCACAGTAGCTTCTCAAAAACAAACCCGATACCGGTAACAAATCTCATATCAATTAAAACCTTGTTCTAAACCTTCGTAAAATTGCAAATGATGAAAGAAACACACAAAGACTCATAACCACCCATAAAATCAACTAGTCGGGGAGCTCTTTCGCCAAACAAGAATCATAGCCCAAATTCTAATCTGACTAGTGACATCATCACATCTCCAAACATACCTTACTCAATCCATATAGTGTTTATTCCAGGTTCAATAACCTCATCCCACTCAATATAAGTTGTTCGACCAACATGCCGCACCAATAACACCTAGAGCCACATACCATGCAATCCATGCACCAATAAGCAACAACTTAAATGCACCCAAACATGGAAAATGATTCAAATGAGAGAACCGCCCTGCAAGCTCAACTAGTACCACCACAAATGCAATTCTATGAACCCATCACATATAGTAGAACCAAGACACACGAATCTATTACAAAGGATCATATCCCATCATAATCCTGCTGCAATGCGTGACCTATCCAAATACCAGTCCATATGAAATACCTCAAGCCACAATGCTCAAAATCAATAACCACACACAATTCGACATCAAGTACACAAAGTGCATGACCATAACCATGGAGAAGAGAATAACACAATATACCATTGCCCGAAAAGACCATAGCCAAGGCTCAATCAACCATTCAACACCCCAATAACCATCTCACTCGAATTTCGCTGCAAGGCCCAAATAGGAATGCGTCTAGTGTGCAAATAACAAAAAGATCACAACTCATTGTAGCATAGAAGAGTAACACATAGAACATATCGGAACACGAACATGCTCAACTCCAACTGAATGACACACCCCTCAAAAATAACAGTGCTAAGTCAACGAATACGACCGGATGTAGAATACACATCCTTCTTGGGTCTACCAATGGGCCCCCAAATCAACTCCGGTCACCCAAAATTAGATAAATAACCCCCCAAAAGTCCACAATAACCTAACCATAACACATACTATTAGCCGTCTAACTCTGGCTATACCTTCACAGTCTGCAACCAAGGAACAATCTCCCTCTAAGAACTCCCCGTCTCTAAATTCCTAGAATACCAGAATCACCATATCTGATCCCAACTCGACCGCTCAAGTGACTGACACATCCTTCATACACAATCATTCCATGATAAATACTTTCATAATTCTTTCGTGCCACAAAGAAAAATTTGAACACTAGTAGTCGATCAACCAGGCGAGTACCGTAATACCAATGAAGCATCTGTAAGTCAAAATATAGTGCACATTCTGAAATGCGCGCCTTTCTCAAGTAATACCAAGTAGTACTGGCATTAATCTAAACATTTGCAACGGCCCATGTTGTCTAAGAATTCGTGAACTTCCCTTCAAACTGAACCACGACCTTGTACATGCAGATTTCAATACCATACGACGTACAGCATATATCATGCCATCATACAAAAACACGAGAACCACATTATCAACCATGAGTCACAAGCAAATTACATACTCAATTAGCTAGAAACCTTCCATCGGATCATATTCAGGAGAAAATCACAACGCACAACACACTCCCATGCCTGTAGAAAATATCCATCCCAAGCCGAGGTAGAAATCATCAAGAACTCTATGACGCGCATTTGCACATAAGCAAGCCATTAAAACTGAATCCCTCTAACTCAACCAAGTCACGCAGGTCTCCATACCCAAGGGTGTTTCAGAAAACACCTGTAGAGACTCAGCACATCATAAGAACCCAAAGAACCGATTATACCCATTACTATGCTGATCCGATTAACCACCAAACTATCCTATTTCTCCGAGTTCCTTCCGAGCTGCCTTCAAGTTAACATTTCTCCTTGTCCACACACTACGACCCTTAACCCAATGTTCACCACGAGAAATCCTAGCATAAAACCACACTGCCCTAAGGCCCATAAGCCGTTATATTCCCTCCTAAGGACCCCAAAAATACCACAACCGAGAAACTTACTCTGAAGAGACCTTCTGTGAATTTAAAGTTGTTCCTTTTATCTTTCTAATACTGAAAAGTAGAATCCATAATGATATAGAAATACCACGAGCCTCGACACCATCTAATTCAAATCTCAGGTTCTAGCCATATACAAATCCAGAAAATTCTCAATTGCCACATATAAATCTTGAATTCATTAGAACATTCTCGAGAGTCATCCACTCTAATAAAATATCAATTGCACCGCCCAAACGGGTCGAATGACATATGCCCCGTTAGCACAACAACACCCAAATAAGTAACTCCGCCTTAATGCAACCGAGTAAATTCCTACTCCATGCGCACTACATCTGTCACGAATAACAACTCAAATCAATCCATGATTTCCATATACCCATAAAGTGTAATATAACCCGTATCCAGAAACTTCCTTACTGATTCATCCTCAATCTCAGCCTCTGCAAGTCATAACTGATTCACAAGTACTCAAACTGAAACCAGTACAACACATAATCATGCAATCAAACTGCCAATAGCAGACTCCCCCACTTGGCTCAAAGCCATAAGAACAAAACATTCGATTTCTCATAATACCTATACTCTATTACTGCCATAATACCGCACTGAAATTCAACTAAATCCTTCATAAGCTCATGCAACACAAAGCATAAAATACCTCAAATCATCCGCTAAGCTCGCATTCATCCTCGTGAAAGTCAGGTCAACTTTCTCAACTGATCCAAACTCAAATCGCAACACATATAGCCCAATGGTAGAAAGAAACTCTCCACACAACATCATAAGGATCAAACATTCGTAGATTATCCTACAGGTGATAACCTACCTACTTAGCCTCAAACTGACATCTCTCTATACCATTTCACAGCCGCAACTACTACATAATCACTTAATCTTCCCGAGTCTAAACTCATTAACAAGACATGAGAATCTACTTCATCCGACAAATAAACAACATGAAAGACCCCTCGACACGTATATATCTCGAAACTATTCAGCACATCAAGAGAGACCAAATAGTCCGTTTCACATCCCAAGCAACTCTTTTCATTACGTCAAAACCATCCGAACACATCTCGCAGTCACATGATACACATCATATAGCTATCCAACCACTCACCGAGCTGCCAGTCCCACTCCTAGGGACACCATCAGACATAGAAATCCAAAATCACATACTCACACAACTGAAATCACCATGCTTAAGGTACGGTCAAAATCCAGCCTCAAGTCCTCCAGACTGGCTCATTACTAAAACACAAAAAAACACATCTCGACCTTATCTATGGAATCACAAGTCGTCAATGCACAGCTGATACCAAGCGCTCACATAACATATGAGCGAGTGGAAGAAATTCAAAGAGATACACTTCGAGTTGAATCAATGTTGCACGATGAGGATAGAAAAACGGAAAGTTTATTCTAGATGCCCTGTAGTCTCTTGAAGATAGGTATGGATGTCATCATATCGATCTGCAAGAGTATACTAGATATTTGCTCGTGACTTGTAGAACACCTATGAACCTGAAGCTTTGATACCAACTTGACACGACCCAAAACCCAGCTAGTCGTGATGGCACCTAACCCAACCCTCTAGGTAAGCCAAATGATAGACAACACAACTCAAATAGGATAACAAAAATCAATAATTAAAATAATTGAGCTTTCTACACAAAATCCCAAGGATTGATAGTATAAGTCATGAGCTTCTAAGACTTAGTATTTACAAAGCCGTTATGAAATAAATACATCATCTATTCAAAATATATATAAATAGATTTATAAATCTAAAGCTACCAAGAAAAGAGGTAGCTATAACCAAAACATAGGTACATCTCAATGCTAGCTCCCTCCAAACACAGCAACATCAGCTTCAAAATATGCACGCAAGGTGCAGAAGTGTAGTATGAGTACAACCAACCCCATGTACTTAATAAGTAACAAACCTAACCTTAGGTTAAAAGTAGTGACGAGCTCGGATGAAGGTCAGTGTCCCACACCAATAGCTAATATTAACTCATAATAATATTGTGGAGGCAGTAAAGTGATAGCTCAAAAGATATTATGCTCAGGTCGTTCACAGTTACGAAAAAGTAGACATACTTTTCAGGTATAACAGTCAAGTCCAGATATTTCAATTGAAAATCAACAAAACATGAGTTTATCAATAGAACTATATTTCCAATTCACAACACCAGAGAAGAATTTCCGTTCAGCAATTAGCATGAGGAAAATATGTCACTATGCCTACATGTCAATATACATGCCAAGTCAACAATTATCATATACCGTCTAGCATGAAGAATATACATCTCTATGTCACAGTACCGTCTAGCATGAAGAAAAATGCTAGTCTATGCCTACATGCCAAGAATGCATGTCAAATGAATGAATTCACGGTGATATTTCCAGGTACTCTCACCCTCAACATACTAAAGTTGTCTGTCTCAAATGCCTACTTTATCACACAAACATACATGCACACACAAAAAAATCACTCATTACTGTACGGGTGTCTAGCTCATAAGCCCCTCACCAAAGCAAGTGTATATATATCACTGTGCCTGCGCTCACTACTGGTATGTCAGACTCCGGAGGGATGGATCCTACCCAAGCGCTAATCAAAAGACTATAAGGCCTATTATAGCGTGCAGACCAATCCACAATAATAAATAAGATAATAAGGCATGATGCGGCGTGCAGCCCGATCTACAATAACAATCATAACACGGTTCTCCTTCCCACTTCAGTCATCAATCTCCCAAGAATCAAGGCTCAGATTCTCGTACCATTCATCCCAAACAATGATAACACGTTATGCAACAGTGAATGATGAACAGAGACTGAGATATGATATGCAAATGAAGAATCATGACTGAGTATATAATTATAATTAGAGCAGAAAACTCAAAACAACAGAAATAGCCTCATTAGGTCTCAATCAAATAAGCATATAGCCTAAATATGATTTCTAACATGAATCACATCTCAATTACTCTAACAAGTAGGAAAAATGGATAGAACAAGATATAATAGCAAAACAAGTTTGGTCATAATCTAATAGTCAACTTGAATCATGATTATCCCACTGCACGCCCACACGCTTGTCACCTTGCATGTGTGTCACCCCAAGAAATCTCTTATAACATAGTTCCCAGGGTTAAATACCCTCAAATCCAAGTTTAGATATGTTAGTAATCTCGAACAAGCCAAATCCAATATCGAGCAAGCCAAAAAATACTCTAAAATGCCATCCCGTGCGTATCAACCTATCAACTGCTCAAAACTAGCCAAAAGAAACTCAAAAAATGCCTAAGGAAACAATCTCAAATTAAAAAAGGTCGAATCTTTATACATTTACTCGAAGTCAACCAAAAAGTCAAATCTGGGCCCGCACCTTGAAACCCGACAAAACTTACAAAATCCGAAAATACATTCACTTACGAGTCCAACCATACTAATTTCACTCAAATCCGATACTGAATCGATGATCAAAACTCAAAATTTCACTTTAGGAAGGTTTAGACAAAAACCCTCAATTTCTCTTTAAAATTCATAATTCAAATCCCAAAATTGAAGATAGATTCATGAAATATAATCAAAACAGAGTGGAAAACTCTTATCCTAATCCATGTGTGAAAATTGCCTCTAAAATCGCCCAAATCCGAGCTTCATAGCTCAAAATATGATAAAATGACCAAAACCTTTGAAATAGAGCACTTTATACACTGCTTCAGAGGTAGCCTTCGCGATTGCGGTCACCCACCTCGCGATCGCAATTCCAAAATTTTCCAGCACAAATTTTACCCCATCGCAATCACGGCCATTTCCCCGTGATTGCGATGAACAAATTTTCATTAACACTGGGAAAACTCTTCTCAGACAGCCTATAATGTATTAGCCATAACATTTTTTACATAATTCCAAATGACAAACGGTGTGACTTTCAACTAGAAACAATGGACTACAACTTTTATTTTTGGATTATTTCCAAATTCCTTATAGATTTCAAGATATTGATGGTAGGCTAAAATTATGTATTTTAGTCGCTTGTTGCACTCTAATTCACTGCACTTTATTCATGTTTGAGCTTTAATTGATAGTGTTTTGCACTTTATTCTATGTTGTATGCCTTGTAGGAGTGATTCCGAGCTATGTAGATGTTGTGCAATGAATTCGAGAGTTTTGGAGCTTTAAAGTCTGAGTAAAAGCCCAAGGCTTAAGCCGGAAATTTTGTTCGAGGGTCGAGGACCTAGTCTAGATGTTAAAAATCGAGTTTCAATCCGTACTTTGGGAAAAGTCCACAACCGTGGTGTGTGGGGCGTTGCGGCTGCCTATTTCTCTACTGCTTGTCAGAACCAAATCTCTGGATTTCCCCACTAATACCCTGCATGGTGCGTCGCCCCATGTGGCGCGCCTGTGCAATTTTTACAAAGTGAAAATCTAATTTCGGCTAGGAAAGGTGATTTTGTATGTTTGTATGCCTTGTAGGAGTGATTCCGAGCTATGTAGATGTTGTGGAATGAATTCGAGAGTTTTGGAGCTTTAAAGTCTGAGTAAAAGCCCAAGGATTAAGCTGAAAATTGTGTTCGGGGGTCGAGGACCTAGTCTAGACGTTAAAAATCGAGTTTCAATCCGTACTCTAGGAAAAATCCACAACCGCGGTGTATGGGGCGTTGCGGCTGCCTATTTCTCTGCTGCTTATCAGAACCAACTCTCTGGATTTCCCCACTAATACCCTGCATAGCGCGTTGCCCCATGCGGTGCGCCTGTGCAATTTTTACAGAGTGAAAATCCAATTTCGTCTAGGAAAGGTGATTTTGGCTGGGCCGGGCCCTACTTGGTATAAATACACGAAAAATATTATTTTCTAGACTTTTGACACATATTCGACCTAAGGAGGCTAAGGAGGAGTAGGAAGAGCACGAGCACAAGGATTTCATCATTCCTTCCTCACTTAAGACGCGAGTTTGGATTGAATTTATATTTTCCATTACTTTAACTTTATTTGTGATGAATTGCTCCATATCTATGGAATAGTTCTCTTTAGGGTTTGATGGATTTGGTGTATTGATTATTGTTTGTGGATAATAACTCTAATTTTACGTATTGAAGCGTTTTTGGATGATTTAACTATTGCATCTATATTCACTTGTTCATGTAATCAAGAGTGGCATAACTTGTGATATCTTTGCATTATATTGTTGGTTGAGTTCGTTAATTCTTCTTAGTGATCGAAAGAGGCTAGTTGAATCATTGATTAAATCTAGTTAGGAGGATAATTGAGAGAGGTTCTCCTAAAAACCAATCCACTACGCATTCTTGCATATCTTCACGTGCTTAAATTGGTTCATCTTGTGAGGTTAAGACTTAATCGAGAGAGGAGTTTTTGCTGAACGTTTGAACTAATAATTGATTGAATTTGAGAGACTCACTCAAACATTATAAGTGAATTATCTAGAGTTAGATACCAAACAATTATCTTGCACCTATCCTATCAACCCTTTTTTCCTCCCACTGATAACTTCCTTGCTTATCTTTGTTTCGATTGTCATTAGTCAGTAGCTTTAGTCTCTTAGTAAATTTTAGTTAGAAATCATATAAATCTCAATTGTCGATCATCTTTGATAGCGATCAAGCTAGAAACTACGAGAATATTGTTTAAATCTAATCCCTGTGGATACGATATTATACTATACTATATTTGATTAGCGAGCATAATTTAAGTGTGTATTTCGAGCTCGTCAAATTTTGGCGTCGTTGTCGGGGATTGGCAATCAATAGTGTTTGAAATAGTTTGTAGTGCTAATTCAAGAATTTTTCTTTTTATTTTATTTTTCTCTTTTTATGTTTGTTTTTCTTTGAAGATGCGCAGGTTACAAGTTGAGGTGGGTGCATGACTCGAGCTTCTGTTAAAGAAGTGCTACCATACGAGCCAGAGATAGAAAAATAACTGCGACAACTGAGGAAGGAAAGATATCTCACCGAGACACCAGGAAAGGTTGGGAAATCCTCAACCAAAGATATGGCTGCGATGATAATGTAAATTTTGCTGCAAGAGTGGCAGCCCAACAACGGGAAAAAGCTGCTCGGGATGCTGAGGAAGCAACTATCAGAGATGCACAGATTATCTAGAAGAAGAGAGGGGGAAGAGAATTGCTCAAAATCAACCCTTGGGTGCAGACCAGTTCGGAAATATAGCTCCCTTGCCTGGGAGACCACTTGGCAATTATGCTAGACCGGTCTATAATCAAGGTTTATCAAGTGCTAGACCATCTCTGATTGCAGCAAACAATTTCGAGTTGAAGCAAGGGTTGCTTCAAACCCTTTAGAGTTGTTGTGTCTTCAGAGGGAAGCCAAACGAAGATCCAAATACACATCTAATGGATTTCGAGGAGATTATGAACACCTTTCAATACAATGTTGTGTCACAAGATGCAGTGTACTTAAGGTCATTCCCCTTCACACTTAAAGATGATGCAAAACAGTGACTTCGAAGCTTGCCCACGGGATCAATTAGGACTTAGGAGGAGATGACCAAAAGATTCCTTAATAAATATTTCTCCTCAGCTAAAACGGGCAATTTTAGAAGAGAAATCCATAACTTCTGCCAAAAAGATACGAAAACTATTTTTGAAGCATGGGAGAGGTTTAAGGAGATTGTTCGAAAGTGTCAACATAGCGGAATTGAACTCTGGATGCAACTCCAGGACTTTGGGATGGATTAACACCGGCTTCGCGTAGAACATTGAGCAATGCAGCTTGAGGCCCCTTGATGAAGAAGACTCTAGAGGGGCCTCAAGCTGCATTGAACATTGAGCAATCCAAAAGATGCTAATCAATGGCCTCTAAGAGTGCTGAAAGAAGAAGATCAACTGGTGTTCACCAAGTTGATGCTAACACATCTGTGCAGGTACAGCTTGATGCTATGGCTAAAGAAATAAGGAAGCTGACCTTAGCATCGATACAAAGTGAGCTTCATGCAGCCTGTGATATATATGGAAGAGGACACCCTACTCATGAGTGTCAAGCCTCAATTGAGGAAGTAAATGCTGTGGGAAACTACAATTCTAATGCAATGGGTCAGAGGCACCCCGTTTTCTCATGGAGCTCACTTGGAGGTACTGCGAATGCGTGGCAACAAAATAACTCTAGAACCCAGGGACAAGGAGCTACAACGTACCAACATCAACAGAGGCAGCAATTTTAGCCTCAACACCCCCATTCAGCCTGGTCTAGAGGATCTAATGAAGGCCTTCATTATCAAGACAGATGAGAGGCTAGACGCTGATGGAGCAGCTATCAAAGAATTAGGCACTGGTTTTCGAAACCTAGAGAGACAAGTGGGACAGGCTGCAACAAGATTATCTGAGAGAGCTCCAGGAACTCTCCCCGCTAATACTGAGAGAAATCCTAAAGAAACAGTGAATGTTGTAACTCTGAGAAGTGGGCAAGTGTTGAAAGATACCACCCTGATCCAAAAAGAGGTGAAACTTGAAAAGAAAGTGGGGAGCAGCTAAAGAATGATGTTGATAAAAAGAAGAAGGGCCAGATAAAAGCTGAGAAAAAGAAGAAGGGAGAAACTTCGAGAAGGGAGGCACCTGAGGAGAGCCAGTATATGCCTATTTTACCCTTCCCTCAAAAGCAAAGTAGAGAAAAGCTGGACAAGCAGTTTGGGAGATTTCTGGATGTGCTGAAACAGGTTCATGTAAATTTGCCATTCACAGAAGTGCTCTCACAAATGCCTGCTTATGACAAATTCTTGAAGGAGATCCTTACAAAGAAAAGGAAAATAGAGGAGACCTCGGTGGTGAAGCTCACAGAGCGTTGCAGCCGATATTGCAAAACAAACTCCCACAAAAGTATGGAGATCCAGGGAGTTTTACTATACCTTGCTCTTTAGGCTCTATTAATTTTGATAAATCTTTATGTGATTCTGGTTCCTCAATTAATTTAATGCCTCTATCTATTTACAGGAAACTGGAAAAGGAGATTGGAGAGATAAGGTCGGTGCCAATATCTTTGCAGCTACCAGACCAAACGACTTTAATACCTGAGGGGATAGTGGAGGATGTGTTAGTTAGGGTGGATTAGTTCATATTTCCTGTAGATTTAATAGTGGTAAAAATGGAGGAAAACAAGGAGGTCCCCTTTATCCTAGGAAGACCATTCTTAGCGAAGGGTAGAGCTATACTAGATAAACAAGAGAGAAAACTCATGCTTAGAGTGGGTGAGAAGACGGTGACTTTTGATATGAATGTAGAAAAGGGGGTGCAAAAAGAAAAACTAGCTGCGAGTATTGAGTGGAAAGTAAAAGGCTCAAAAGAGAAGGTTGCGGTGAGTGAGAGAGATAAGTGTGGAGTGTACCCAAAGAAGGCTGAGAAGAAGCTGTTGGCATGGATGTGTGCATTAATTAGAAGGCGAGGAATGGAGCCCGACTTCGACTCAGACCCTGACTAGATGCTCAGGGAAATTTTTTTACCTTATGCTTTTTAATTGTATGTCATGGGGATATGCCACAACTTAATGTGTGGGGTAGGAGATATGTTGTATGTATGTCAGTATATTAGTTTTAGTTTTCTTTTTATTAGTTGTAGTAGCTAAGATAGAAAAAAATTGGAAAAAACCATAAAAATTTAAAAAAAAATCAATTTTTCCCGATGATGGATATCATTCGACGAGTTTCTTGAGAGATTAAAGTCAAAATAAAAATACAAAAAGATTTTATTTTGTTAGGTAGTGTAATAATTCCCCCTTGATTTTTTTATGTGTCGCGGTTCTTTTTCAAGGGTTTTGTTTGAACCGGGTGTAGTTAATTTTTTTTTTTAGGAGTAGGAAACCATGTGTTATGAATTGAATTGAAGGCAATATCTCATGACTTTATTATACCTTGAGAATAGTAAGTGGTTTAGTTGTGACGCTTAGGCTCAGTTTTTTACTCTTGCATAAGTACCTTAGATTGTATGATTTTAACTTTGCTTAACTGCTTTGACTAAAGTGTCTTGATGAGTCCGATCCTGAGTGAGTTATGTGCCATGTGTGTGTGAGTTTTTGTGTTATTCTGTGCATTGCATTTGATGTCTAGAACTTGCCCCGTGTGTTTGCAAAGCGAAATTGTAGTTGTATTCAGTCTTGGAAGTGATATAAGCATTTATTTGCGGAGCCAGTTATTTGGTTTTATCCACCTAATTGTTATGTGTCTTAGTTAACCCCGTTGAGCCTGTAATCCTGTTTCTTTGGCAACCACATTACAAGCCCTACCCATTTGTTTGAATTAACTATCTATTTGAACCTTGTACCTATCGTGAGCACTTGAATTTGTTATGAACTTTGTAAAAGTTGAAGTGTGGGGTGTTGGTTTGGCTTTTGAGTGGAATTATTGAACTAAGGAGAAAGGTGCACTATTTTGAAAAAGAAAGAGCCACTTGTATTGAAAAAGAAAGAAAACATAAGTGTATGATTGTGAAAAAGGTTCTTTGATAGTGGTAGCTTGATGTAATTGTGCTAAAGAAGTAGGGAGTTAATGTATATTGATGTGAAGATGGAGTTTTGGTTTGACATAAGTGTGGGGTTTTGAATGGTTCATTTGATGTATTAAAGTACTTAGGGAGGTGTAGTCACGCTTATATCTAAATGTATCCTACCTGTCCTACGGCCTACATCACAACTTGTTAAAGTCCTACTTGATCCTTGACTGAATGAACTCAATTAGTAGAGCAGTACACTATGGGGAAGCCTATGGTACGTCTTTTGTGGCATATGAATGTTGTTTTGAGAGTGAGTGAATTCTTTCTATCTTGAGTTCCTAATTGTTCCTAAATTCTATTATGTGTGGAACTACTCTTTATTGTTGTGTGAGGACACTTGATTCATGAAGGAAAGATAATGTCGTTGACCTTTGTATTAGAGTATGTAAGCCGGTTATAAATAATATATGGTGCTTTTGAGTCAATTCTTGAGGCTAGGATGTTACAGTATTGTGCTTAATCTATTTTAAATATTCTTGGTGTGATGAGTTATGAGAGTTGTTTAAAAGGGTCATGTCGATGTGAAGTGTAGTTTGATTGCTCAAGGACGAGCTATGGTTTAAGTGTGGAGTATTGATGGTAGGCTATAATTACGTATTTTAGTCGCTTGTTGCACTCTAATTCACTACACTTTATTCATGTTTGAGCTTCAATTGTAGTGTTTTGCACTTATTGTGTGTTTTATGCCTTGTAGGAGTGATTCTGAGCTATGTAGATGTTGTGGAATAAACTCGAGTGTTTTGGAGCTTTGAAGTCTGAGTAAAAGCCCAAGGGATTAAGCCGGGGTCGTGTTCGGGGGTCGAGGACCAAGTCTAGACGTCAGAAATCGAGTTTCAATATGTACTCTGAGAAAAGTCCACAATCGCGGCGTATGGGGCGCCGCAGCTGCCTATTTCTCTATTGCCTGTTAGAACCAACTCTCTGGATTTCTCCACTAATGCCCCGCATGGCGCGTCGCCCCATTCGGCACACCTGTGCAATTTTTACAAAGTGAAAATCCAATTTCGGCAAGGAAAAGGTGATTTCGTCTAGGCCCGACCCTACTTGGTATAAATACATGGAAAACGTTACTTTCTGGACTTTTGACAAATATTCGACCTAAAGAGGCCAAGGAGCAGTGGGAAGAACACGAGCACAAGGATTTCATCATTCCTTCCTCACTCAAGACACGAGTTTGGATTGAATTTATGTTTTCTATTACTTTAACTTTATTTGTGATGAATTGCTCCATATATATGGAGTAGTTCTCTTTAGGGTTTGATGAATTTTGTGTATCGATGATTGTTTGTGGATTATAAATCTAGTTTTATGTATTAAAGCATTTTTGGATGATTTAACTGTTGCATCTATATTCACTTGTTCATATAATCGAGAGTGGCATAACTTGTGATATCTTTGTATTATATTGTTAGTTGAGTTTGTTAATTCTTCTTAGTAATCGAAAGTGGCTAGTTGAATCATTGATTAAACCTAGTTAGGAGGATAATCGAGAGAGGTTCTCCTAAAGACCAATCAACTACGCATTCTTGCATATTTTCACGTGCTTAAATTGGTTTATCTTGTGAGGTTAAGACTTAATCGAGAGAGGAATTTTTGCTAAACGTTTGAACTAGTAATTGAGTGAATTTGAGAGACCCACTCAAACATTTGAAGTGAATTATCTAGAGTTAGATCCCAAACAATTATCTTGCACCTATCCTCTCAACCCCTATTTCCTCCTACTAATAACTTCCTTGCTTATCTTTGTTTCGATTGTCATTAGTCAATAGCTTTAGACTCTTAGTAATTTTAGTTAGAAATCATATAAATCTCAATTGTTGATCATCTTGGATAGCGATCAATCTCGAAACTACGAGAATACTGTTTAAATCCCATCCCTGTTGATACGACATTACACTATACTATATTTGATTAGCGACCATAATTTAAGTGTGTGTTTCGAGCTCGTCAAATATAAGCTTCCGAAGTCAGCTCAATAACAGATGAATTTCTTCTTCGCAAAAGCGAATCTTCCTCCGCAAACGTGATTCACATAGCACGGACTTACTCGAGGCCTCAAGTCACGCATAGCAACATCAAAACCACAAATCGCACCTCAAATCGAACTTAATGAACTGAACTTTCAACTTTCAAAACTCGTGTCGAACCATACAAATCAACTTGGAATGACCTCAAATTTTGCACATAAGTCCTAAATGACATAACAGAGCTATTTCAATTCCCAAAAGCACAATATGAACTCGATATCATCAAGGTCAACTCCCGGTCAAACTTATGAACATTCAAAACCTTCAAATTGCCAACTTTTGCCAAATATTGCCAAAACCTTCTAGAAACATCCAAATGCAAATCCGTGCATATGCCCATATTCAAAATCACATTCTGGAACTAACGAAACCATCAAAACACCGATCCGAGATCAAATACTCAAAAATCAAACTTGGTCAACTCTTCCAACTTAAAGCTTCCTAGTTGAGAATCATTCTTCTAAATCAATCCTGAATCACCTGAAAACCAAAACCGAGGATTCACACAAGTCATAATACATCATATGAAACCATTCAAGACTTCAAACAGCTGAACAAAATGCAAATGCTCAAAACGACCCGTTGGGTCGTTACACTTCCCAAATCGCATTGCACTGCCAAAACTCCTTCCAATATTTCTCATGATGATTATGCAACTGATATACAATCCACGAAACGGTTATGCCATCGCACATTGAACCGCGAAAAAACCCTCAAAATTAAGTTGCTCCTGATCAAATCCGTGATGCTTCTTCGATTAGCGAAACCGGTCTGCGGTCGCATAATGGATCGCAAAATTACCATTTTTTCGCAAAAAATTTCCACCAACTCCTCAATGCATTGCAAGTCTGAAAATTTGTAGCACGGCGAGCTCGCGAGCAGAGAAAATTATCTACAATCTTCCAAAACACATTAGCCTATTTTAGCACCATAAACTCAAATTCTTGGAGAAATTTTACGGGCCCTCACAATATCCGACCCCAAAGTCGCAACACACCGTCCCCACTAAGGACCACCTCCTTAGCACTACCTCGCAATACCGTGTTCTTGAGGACAAGCAAGCGGAAACCATCATACCGACAATCCTTAATGCGCTCAGAAAAGGACACCTGCGCAATAACACAAGTAAGGGCTCCACTCAACTCAACATACCCAATTTCATGAATCTATCGGCAAGGACCTGAACATCCATAGCCCAAATGCCTCGCCTCCAATGGTACAAATGCCACAAGCTTAAGCAATCACCCTACAATTCTGCTCCCACACCGCGTCAAGACCAACGCTTGAATCATCACAATACTCAGTATAAGGCCCCGAACTCGTAGGCGACACGCAAAGTGACAATGGTAGTCCAACATCGTCACATGGGGACAAACATCCCACACCACAATGGTATCATCATCACAACTCGTCAGTTCCCAACTGACATCGAGTACTCAACATCGCATAAAGATGAATGGGGACAAACAGAAGACATAGGCTTCAAGCCAAGATAAAATCGCACGACAAGGAATCAAGGAAGGAAAAGTTTCCTAAAGCCTTGTAGCCTCTTGAAGATTGGTACAGATGTTTCCATACCGATCTACAAGACTCTACTAGGCTTTCACATGTCTCATGAGACCTAAGCAATCTAGTGCTCTAATACCAACTTGTCATGACCCAAATTCCCATCGAAGCTGCAATGACGCCTAACACCGCTTGCTAGGAAAGCCAACAATAAATATGCGAAAATAAACTTCAATAATGATAAGAAATAGTCTCAAAAGCATAATAAAAAAATAATCGAAGTTAAAATGTCAATACCAATGAATCCACCCAAAGATCCAGTGTCACCGAGCGCATGAGCTCTATAGAATACTAAATACATGGTCTGAATATAGTACAATACTGTCTGGAAGGCTTAATAGTACGACCATAAGATAAAATAGGGAACTTCAAGGCATGTGAATGACACATCAATTTTACCTCGAGAGCTCCAACAAAATTCGAATACAGCTTATGGCAACCACCGCTATCAGCAACTCCTAGATCTACACACGATGTGCAGAGTGTAATATGAGTACAACCGACCACATGTACTCAATAAGTAGCAAGCCTAACCTCGGGCTGAAAGTAAGTGACAAGCTGGACAAGGTCTGATGCTCATTTTTCACAGCCAACAATAACAATAACAGCAGAATAATAGCATATAAAGAAAATCAGCTCAAATAATAACATGTTTAGCTTAACATAACATGAGGAAAGCCATACATGCTTTTTTGATATAACAGTCAAAGGATCAACTTTTTCATAATTCACTTAGACAGGTATTTTACAAGATAAAACTATCATATCAAGCTCTAAACATCAAGTAGAGAAAACTCTATGCCTCCATGTCAGATATACATGTCAAATCAAGAAACAATCACATTTTGAATATCACGAATGCGTAATCTTAGCACATTAATCCTAGTCTCAGCACTCTCACGGTGCCAGTCAAGATGCACATGGATCCCCTCTCACACACAGACACATACACACTCTCAGCACTGTACGGGTGCCTGACATATAGCCCCTCACTTAGCACATACCAAGTGCCTGCACTCACAGGGCCCAAAGACCATAGGTTATCACCTGACTCTGAAGGGTAGATCCTAGCCCAAGCATTGATCGGATCAAAAGTCAACAATCATCATAACACAACCCAAATAGCCTGGTGCACGTGTCACCTCACTATCAATACCACTCAACCCAATATAGGGTCTGGCGTACCTGTTACCTCAATATCAGTATCAATACGTCTATATGGCCTCCAGCTCAGTCATTAATCCGCCCATATCTCAATATGCCAACATCTCACAACATCAGAATCAATGTACCGCACGGATTATACCACATACCAAAATCCACTCAAAACGATGTAATACAAGTAAAGACACTAACGACATGTAAGAAGTGTACAAAGGTGGTGATATAACATGCAGCTATAATATCATGACTGAAAAGTGTGACTACGGCTAAGGCAAGAGCTCAACATAGAAAAAATGGCCCTATCATGTCTCAACAGATAAGTATATAACCTAGACATAATTTTGTGATGACCCGGCCAGTCGTCTCATGAGTTACCGCTCTGTTTTCCCCCATTGTTGCTTTATTATGCTTCGTTATCCGTGTTTTATGTGATCGAGTTGAGTAGTCTGCGTTCGGAGTGGATTTGGTAAGAAATGAGACACCTAGTCTCTTTTAAGAAGGTTTAATTTGGAAAAGTCAACCGGAAGTTGACTTATGAGTTAGAGGGCTCATATGTGAGTTCTGATGGTTTGGTTAGCTTTGGGAGGTGATTTATGACTTAGGAGTGTGATTGGAATTGGTTTTGGAGGTCCGGTGTAGAATTAGGCTTGAATTTGGTGGAGTTAGTATTTTGGCGATTTCCGGTTGTTAGGCGAGATTTTGATCCGAGGGTTGGAATGGAATTCCGAGAGTTGCTATAGCTTCATATGGTGATTTCGGACTTAGGCGTATGTCCGGATTTGAAATTGGAAGTCCGTAGGACAATTCAACGCATTTTGGCGAATGTTGAAAAATGGAAGATTTTTGGAAAGTTTGACCGAGGAGTTGACTTTTTGATATCGGGGTCGGAATCCAGTTCTGAAAATCTTCATACGTCCGTTATGTCATTTATGACTTGTGTACAAAATTTGAGGTCAATCGGACTCGATTTGATTAGTTTCGGCATCGAATGTAGAAGTTGAAATTTATTACTTTCATTAGGCTTGAATTGGGGTATCATTCGTGTTTTTTAGCGTTGTTGGATGTGATTTGAAGCCTTTACTAAGTTCGTAATATGTTTAAGGACTTGTTGGTATATCCGTACGGGGTCCCGAATGGCTCGGGTGAGTTTTGGGTGGTTAAACGGACTATTTCATCTTTGGAAAAAAAAATTGCAGAAAAATTGCAGAAAAAAGGGTGCGAGTAGTCTAGTTTGGAAGCTCATATCTTGTAATCTATAAGGAATCAGGAAAATTACAAAAAAATAAAGTTGTAGACCTTTGAATATTGTTTCTATAAATATAAACCATTTATCATTTGGACATTTTTATCAAAAGTTACGATAGATTAACCGAAGCCTGGTACTGCTACTGTTTTCCAGGCAGTGTGCATAGCAGAAATTTCTGCTGCACAGGACCGACTTTAGAAGCTTATATCTCGCAATATATAAGGAATTATGAGATAATCAAAACATAAAAGTTGTAGCTTCTTGAATCTAATTTCCAGAAAGATAAACCATTTATCATTTGGACATTTGTACAGAAAGTTATGGTTGATCGAAGTTGGCTGGTGGAGCAATTTTGACAGAATTTTCCGATGCACTTTAGAAGCTCATATCTCGGAATATATAAAGAGTTATATAGTGTACAACCTATCAAATGAAAGATCTTAGAGTCTAGTTTCTAAATCATCAAACCGTTAATCATTTGGATATTTCCACAAGGAGTTATGAGCATTTTAACAGAAGGCATACAGTAAGGGAAAATGGTAAGAGGATGTACAACCTGCACAGCACAGGTACAACTCGACGAAGCCTGGGCAGAATCTTTTTAAGCCTTTTTTGTCCGCGATTTTGGGTATATTTTCACCCATAGTTGCTCATTTTTTGAGGTTCTTGAAGGAAATTAACGAGGGATTCAAGGAGAATCGATTGGAGGTAAGAATTTCAGACCTAAAACTAGTTTATATTGTGAAATCCACCTAGAAAATCGTTGAAGTCTTGCTAAAAATGGAAGAAATAGGGCTTGGGATTTTGAAATTTTAATTTGGTATTTGGAGGACCATTTGGGGTCGGATTTGAGAACTTTTGATATGTACGAACTCATTGAGGGATAAGGAAACCGTTGATGTGAAAATTTCTGAGTTTTGAGAAGTGGGCCCGGGGCTCGGGTTTTGCTAATTTCGGAATTTTTGGTACTTTTCAATTGTCTTCGCTTGGGCTTTGTCCCCTCAGCATATTGTGACATATTCGTTCTGATTTTGGATAGATTCGACGCGCGTGGAGGCCAATTCTAGGGGCAAGGGCGTCGCGAGCTAGGGATTTAGCCGGTTCGAGGTGAGTAGTGATTGTAAATGATGTTCTCAGGGTATGAAACCCCGGATTGTACGTCGTAGTGCTATATTGAGGTGAGACACACGCTCGACGATGAGCGTGGGGTCGTTTACTACTGGGATTGTGACTTGGTCCGTCCCGATTGATGATTTTTACCGCGTATTTGGCTGAAACTTATTTGTTATCATCAAGATTTGGGCTGATTGCCATATTTGGGCTTCGTGCCAATTATTTGAACCTTTCGGGGATTTTTATCACAATTTCCTCACTATTTTGACTTATTACTTGAACTCAGTCATGCTATTTTTTACTGTTTTACAACTCAGCCACTTTTACTCAATTTTGAGATTTAAATTTAAATAATATTTTTTGGCTGAGAACTACTATTTTACTATGCCCGAGGGGCTTGTGATGATTTTCTGACTGAGTGCGACCGAGGGCCAGATGTGAGGATATACTGAGTGATATGAGGCCGAGGGCCTGAGATACTTTATATAAGCCACGAGATTGTTTGACTGATATGAGGCCGAAGGCCTAGATTTGATGCCACGAGTTGGCTTAATATTGCGCTTGGGCCGTAATGCACACCCCCAGTGAGCACGGTACCCATTGTGATGTGAGATATAGCTAGAGGGGCCGATATTGTACTATGTGATAGCCCGAGGGGCTGGTATTATTCTGAGATTTGAGCCCGAGTGGCTGGTACTGTCCTGCGATATTGCCCGAGGGGCGGATTTGTTGATACTGAGCCCTAGGGGCGATCTTCTATATTTTTTTTACTTCACATTATTTACCTGAAAAATTACATGTTTTACCTGTTGAAAGGAGATTTTACCTGATTTCTCACTGATTTACTGTTTTCAAGTGATGTTTTACTGCTTCATTATAGAATGCCTTGTGCTTTACGTGCTTTCTTACTTTCAGTCATTATTTATATTTATTACTCATTGGGTCGAAGTACTCACATTACTCCCTGCACTATGTGGGAAAATTCAGGCATTGTTGGTTCCGCTCCGGAATGCTGACTCCTCCCGTCCAGGCGGTGACTCAGAGACTACGAGGTAGTTGTTGGCGTCCGCAGCCCCGTATCTCCCTTATCTTATTGTTTCTATGTGCTTCAAACAGTTGTGCCAGATATTGTATTTAGTAGACTCGAATCAAGATCCATTATTGCTCATGACTTGTGACACCCCGGTTTGGGCTGTGTCGGGATAGTTTCTTTTATGGTTAGCTATATTTCCGCGAATTATTGCTATTAATTCATGCTTATATTGTTTTCATGTTAATTAACTGCTTAAAATGAGATTTTGGTTAAATTGGCTGGCCTTGTCTTCACGAGAGGCGCCATCACAACCGGGTTCGGAGTTAGGGTCGTGACAAGTTGGTATCAGACCCTAGGTTACATAGGTCTCACGAGTCATGAGAGGGTTTAGTAGAGTCTCGCGGATTGGTACGGAGACGTCTGTATTTATCCTCGAGAGGCTGCAGAACCTTATAGGAAAAACTTCATATTCTTCAAATTCTTGTCGTGCGAACTTGTTGATCCGAGCACTAAACTTCTGTTATCCTATTCTCTCACGAGATGGTGAGGATGCGAGCTACCGGACGAGGTGGACGACCACAAGTGCCACACATTGAGGCCACCAGAGGCCATGGACGCGGTCGT
This sequence comes from Nicotiana obtusifolia, assembly GCA_002018475.1. Classification (NCBI taxonomy): domain Eukaryota; kingdom Viridiplantae; phylum Streptophyta; class Magnoliopsida; order Solanales; family Solanaceae; genus Nicotiana; species Nicotiana obtusifolia. The sequence continues at coordinate 39,304 of MCJB01048529.1, forward strand.
GGTCGTGGTCGTGGCAGAGGCAGAGCAGCAAGGGCAGCACATGTTGATCCACCAGCACCAGTTCAGGCATCAGCTGTGCCCATCGTGATTTCGGGTCTTCAGGAGGCCTTGACTCAGATCTTATCCGTTTGCACTGGCCTGGCTCAGGCAGTTTCAGCCACCACAGCAGCAGCTACTTCATAGGCCGAGGGAGGCAATCAGACCCCCGCTGCTCGCATACCTGAGCAGGTAGTGCAGGGACTTCAGATGCCTGGAGCACCTCCAGCCCGACCGGTTGCACCAGCCCAAGAGTTCATGGTACCAGTTATGCCGGATGATGAGCTGCGTCATCTTGAGAAGTTTGGTAGACTCCACCCTCCGTCATTCAGTGGTGCTGAGGGCGAGGATGCCCAGGGTTTTCTTGATAAGTGTTAGCGGATGCTCCGTACAACAGGGATTCTTGAGTCTAGTGGTGTGGCATTTACCACCTTTCAGTTTTCTGGAGCTGCCTTCACTTGGTGGGAGGCATATGAGAGGCGTAGGCCGGTTGGTGCAGCACCCCTTACTTGGCAGCAGTTCTCCGCTCTTTTCTTGGAGAAGTATGTGCCGCAGTCTCGCAGAGAGGAGCTGTGTAGACAGTTTGAGTGGTTGCGACAAGGGGATATGACTGTGTCACAGTACGAGACGAGGTTTCTGAGTTGGCTCGTCATGCTGTCTGGATGGTTCCGACAGATCGTGAGAGGATCGGGAGATTTGTTGATGGCCTTAACTATGATCTCCATATTCTTATGACCAGAGAGAGAGTGTTGGGTGCTACGTTCGAGGAGGTGGTTGATATCGCTCGTGAGATTGAGACGGTTCGTCGTTAGGAGCAAGAGGAGAGGGAGGCCAAGAGGCCTCGAGGATCGGGCAGTAATAGTGGTACTCCTTCGAGGGGCCAGTTTCAGCATGGTAGAGGTCGTTCTTTCAGGCCTGCTCAGTCAGCCCGTCTAGAGTATCGTGGGGCATCTTCAGGTCGTGGTTATCATGGGTCGCAGCAGGGCCAGTCATCACTCAGCGCCCTTCCAGCCTAGGGTTCTTCTATGCCGAGTGCATCTGCTAGACACTCCGGTGCGTGGGGTTCCCTTCAGTCCTCTTCTCCAGCACCAGGGAGTTGTTATGAGTGTGGTGAGATGGGCCACATGTGGAGGCAGTGTCCTCATCATGGTGCTAGTTCGTCTCAGCAGAGGGGTCAGCCCTCGACTTCTGCTCCAGTTACTTTACCACCCGCCCAGCCAGCTAGAGATGGAGGTCAGGCAGCCAGGGGTCGCCCCAGAGGAGGAGGTGGATCAGGCGGTGGCCAGGCTCATTTCTATGCTATTCCAGGCAGGACAGATGCCATTGCTTCAAATGCTGTCATTACAGGTATTGTTTCAGTCTGCCACAAAGATGCCTCTGTATTATTTGATCCCGGTTCCACCTATTCTTTTGTGTCCTCATATTTTGCTCATTATTTGGGTACGCCCCGGGAGTTCCTTGCTTTACCTGTTCATGTGTCTACCCCGGTGGGTGATACTTTTGTTGTAGACCGTGTGTATCGGTCATGTGTGGTGACTATTAGGGGTCTGAAGACACGAGGGGACCTATTGCTATTGAGCATGGTGGATTTTGATGTCATTTTGGGCATGGATTGGTTATCTTCGTGTCGTGCTATTCTAGACTGTCATGCTAAGACAGTCACTTTGGCTATGCCGGGTGTACCGCGGATCGAGTGGCGTGGTGTGACTGATTATGTTCCTAGTAAAGTGATATCGTTCTTGAAGGCCCGGCATATGGTTGGGAAGGGTTTCCTTTCATATCTAGCGTTTTTGAGGGATGTTGGAGCTGAGGCTCCTAGCATTGATTCTGTTCCAATTGTGAGGGATTTTCCCGATTTATTTCCTGCAGACCTGCCGGGCATGCCACTGGACAGGGATATTGATTTTGGTATTGACCTGATGCCGGGCACTCAGCCCATTTCTATTCCGCCGTATCGTATGGCACCAGCAGAGTTGAAAGAATTGAAGGAGCACCTTCAGGAACTCCTAGATAAAGGGTTCACTCGGCCTAGTGTGTCACCTTGGGGTGCGCCGGTTCTGTTTGTGAAGAAGAAGGATGGCACCATGAGAATGTGCATCGATTAGAGGCTATTGAACAAGGTAGCGACGATTAGCGCCAGAGAAATTAATTTATTAATTTCTCAAAACAATTACATGTCTTTATATGTGAAAGTTTTAGGTGAGCATATTAGTTCACTAGATTCTAAGATAGGAGAATTAATTGACTTAGTTAAGAAAATTTGTACTCCAAAGGAAACCTCAATGATAGTAAGGTCTACAAAGGTTACACCAGATTCTATTGCTTCTTCGAGCAAAACAGCGATAGACGCACCTATGCAGCGACCTGTTGAAATAGAAGGTTTTCACCTTAAGTCCAAAGCAGACTTAGAAAAACTAGTGATTGATAAGCTAGCTAGTTTAGATTTAAAACCTTTAGAAATGGCCTCTGAATTTTCTGAGAATATCTTAGATCCTTCTAAAGACCACAAGGAAGTTATGTGGTCCGAGCTTAATAAGCTTAGGAAAATAGGTAGCAGATATTCTAGTAGCAGATATGCTAATAAACCTCTAATGAATACCTATTATTATCCTAGACCAACTCCACAAGATGTATTAATGGAAGAAAGGGACTGGAACCAGACCAACACCAGTTATAGCGGGGATGCCATTTATGAGTGGAACTTAGATGGACTAACTGATAGGCAGATAAGCATCTTAGTTCAGCCACTAGTGAAAGGAATACCGATACGATTATATCCAGAACATTAAAAGCAGTTTTATAAGTATGTTCTTTAAATAACTGAATTTGCCAATAACCTGATTTTAAATCAAATTTCATAAATATATTGGCATCATATAATCTAGAAAGTAAATCCTTCTTATTAGGAATCGGGTATCTGATCCATTTTAAAACCTTGTTTAAAGGCTTATAATTAATAACTAATCTAGGAATTCCTCATTCCTAAGTTTTATCAGCTATTGATAGGAAATTGTCCCACCATCCTCTTATATGACCAGTAAATCCTGCAATTATCATTCTGCATATAATCGTATCGGTATTCCTTTCACTAGTGGCTTTACAGATAGTGGAATACATCATCATCCTATGAACTAAGATGCTAATCTGCCTATTAGTTAGTCCATCTAAGTTCCACTCATAAATGGCATCCCCGCTATAACTGGTGTTGGTCTGGTTCCAGTCCCTTTCTTCCACTAATACATCTTGTGGAGTTGGTCTAGGATAATAGGTATCCATTAGGGGTTTATTAGCATATCTGCTACTAGCATATTTGCTACCTATTTTCCTAAGCTTATTAAGCTCGGACCACATAACTTCCTTATGGTCTTTAGAAGGATCTAAGATATTCTCAGAAAATTCGGAGGCCTTATTATTATTATTATTATTATTATTATTATTATTATTATTATTATTATTATTATTATTATTATTATTATTATTATTATGGATCGAGTTGCACGCCGCAGCAAGCCATATTGGCTTTTGATTAGCGATTGGGCAGGATATGCCCCTTCGGAGTCTGGCAGACAGTAGTGAGTGCAGGTACAGTGATATATATACACATGCTTTATTGAGGGGCAATGATGCTAGGCACCTGTACAGTGCTAAGTGATTGGGTGTGTGTGTGATGAAGTGGGCATTTGAGGCAGACAACTTGAGTACTTTAAGAGTGAGGGCACCTGGGGATACCACCGTGGTATCATTCATTTTAAATGCATACTTGACACATATGCATATCATTCATTAAATGTTGGACAATAATATGATATTTGATGACATGACACGTAAATTTGACATGTAGGCATAGCGATGTACTTTCCTCATGCTATTTGGTAAACGAAAAGTCTTATCCAATGCTATTAGGAAAACACGGTTCTTTTGATAAACGCATGTTTAATTAATTTCAATGGTAAGATTTGGTCTTTGCCATCATACTTAAAAGGCATGTCTATTTTCCCGTAGCTGTAAATGAGCTGAGCATTTTAATTCCTTTGAGCTATTTGTTGCTACTGTCATCATTTTATCATGTGTTGTTATTGTTATTAGCCATTGGTATTGGGATATGACCTTCTTCCGAGCTTGTCACAGCTTTCCACTTGAGGTTAGGTTTGTTACTTATTGAGTACATGGGGTCGGTTCTACTCATACTATACTTCTGCACCTTGCATGCATATTTTGGGGCTGATGTTGCTGTGAAGGAGGGAGCTGGCATTGAAGATGTTCCTGCTTTTCAGATATAGTTGCTACTTTTCTTTGGTAGCTTTAGAATTGCAAAATCAGTTTATGTATATTTCGAGCAGATGATGTATTTATTTCGTACCAGCTTTGTAATTTTACTACCAATCCTTGGAATTTTATAAAGAAATTCAGTTAGGTTACTCATTTACTCCTATTATTCTCATTTGAGTTGTGTCGAATGTTATTTGTCTTACCTAGCGGGTTGAGTTAGGTGTCATCACTACCAGACAAATTTTGGTTCATGATAATAATATGTATGTAATAGTGTATACTATATAATCAATATATAGTCTATGTATGCCGACTATGAAATATTAATAGTGAATGTGAATGACTATTTGTCTAAATATCCCTTCATTTTACACGTTACTTGTTTAGGGGCATTTTCATATATACCCAATTTTGGGGCAACCATTGAAGTTATACCCGTATTGTACGAATTTTTACAAAGTGTACCCGCTCGCATCTGAAATAGTTTAATTTTTTCAATGCAACTTTAGAACTCAACTTCAGAATTATAATTTTGCTATTTGCCATGCACAAGTTCATTCTTTCAACAACTTGTCTTCATTCAGACTTATTATATACTGCTACCACATTTATTTCATAGAATGAAGCAAATCAAGTGGGACAAGCTTGATGATTTTTCATTAAAAGCACAATATTTTATGCTAATTATCATTATATCATCAATATGTTGTGTTGGACTTGAACCTAATACCTTACTCGTACAAAGGTGTGTTTAGGCCACAAGAAGTTGGGACTCAATGTCTTATATTATTATGGTGTGCTAGGACTTGAATCCATCGTCTTACCCTAGATAAAATATCATAATAAGTCAAAATATACTAAGAGTCACCCTCAAGTCTTTAAAAATATTATCGCTTATACTGGTTATAGGCATAAAATCGTTTAATCTAATGCAATACAATATAATCTAATTAATTATATAATATAGTTTGAGATTTTGTGACGACCCGGCCAGTCGTATCATGAGTTACCGCTCTGTTTTCTCCATTTCTTCTTTATTATGCTTCGTTATCCGTGTTTTATGTGATCGAGTTGAGTAGTTTGCGTTCGGAGTGGGTTTGGTAAGAAATGAGACACTTAGTCTCTTTTAAGAAGGTTTAAGTTGGAAAAGTCAACCGGATGTTGACTTATGAGTTAGAGGGCTCGGATGTGAATTCCGACGATTCGATTAGTTTTGGGAGATGATTTATGACTGAGGAGTGTGATCGGAATTGGTTTTGGAGGTGCCGTGTAGAATTAGGCTTGAATTGGTGGAGTTAGTATTTTGGCGATTTCCGGTTGTTAGGCGAGATTTTGATCCGAGGGTCAGAATGAAATTCCGAGAGTTGCTATAGCTTCGTATGGTGATTCTGGACTTAGGCGTATGTCCGGATTTAAAATTGGAAGTCCGTAGGACAATTCAACGCATTTTGGCGAATGTTGGAAAATAGAAGATTTTTGGAAAGTTTGACCGAGGGGTTGACTTTTTGATATCGGGGTTGGAATCCAGTTTTGAAAAAGTTCATAGGTCCGTTATGTCATTTATGACTTGTGTGCAAAATTTGAGGTCAATCGGACTCGATTTGATAGGTTTCGGCATCGAATGTAGAAGTTGAAATTTATTAGTTTCATTAGGCTTGAATTGGGGTATGATTCGTGTTTTTAGCATTGTTGGATGTGATTTAAGGCCTCGACTAAGTCCGTAATATGTCTTAGGACTTGTTGGTATATCCGGACGGGGTCCCGAATGGCTCGGGTGAGTTTTGGGTGGTTAAACGGACTATTTCATCTTTGGAAAATATGAAAAAAATTGCAGAAAATTGCAGAAAAATTAGTGCGTGTAGTCCAGTTTGGAAGCTCATATCTTGCAATCTATGAGGAATCAGAAAAATTGCAAAACATGAAAGTTGTAGCCCTTTGAATCTAGTTTCCAGAATGATAAACCATCCATCATTTGGACATATATACAGAATGTTACGATAGATTAAAGTTGACTGGTACTGCTGTTGCTTTCCAGGCAGTGCTGATGGCAAAAATTTCTGCTGCATAGGACCGACTTTGGAAGCTTATATCTCGTAATCTGTAAGGAATTGGGAGATTGTCCAAAAATAAAAGTTGTAGCCCTTCGAATCTAGTTTCCAAAAAAATAAACCATCCATCATTTGGAAATGTATACAGAAAGTTACGATATATTAAAATTAGCTGGTACTGCTGTTTTCCAGGCAGTGTTGGACAGATATTTAAGGACCGAAAATGGTCATTTTCTTCATTTCGTTTTGGATTTTTGGAGCACAGTTCTTGGGCGATTTTTGAGGATTTCTTCATAGCTTCGACTGGGTAAGTGTTCTACATCCGAAAGTGACTATATTTCATAAATTCATGGTCACATTCATCGTTTGATTCGAGTTTTGATGAAAGAAATCGGAATTTTTGTAAAATCTTTCAAAAATAAAAATTTAAGATTTGGAGGTCGATTCGTTATCGGAATTTGGTAAATTTGGTATGGTTGAACTCGTATCGGAATGGGTATTCATATTTTGTAACTTTTGTCGGGTTCCGAGATGTGGGCCCCACGGGCGAATTTAAGTGCAAATTTCGGATTTTATTGGAAAAATTAGTATTTTCATATGGAATTTATTCCTATAAATTGTATTGACTTAATCGAATTAATTGTGACATATTCGTTACGATTTTGGGTAGATTCGACGCGCGTGGAGGCCAATTTGAAGGGCAAAGGCGTCGCGGGCTAAGGATTTAGCCGGTTTGAGGTGAGTAATGTTTGTAAATGATGTCCTGAGGGTTTGAAACCCCGGATTTGCACCTCATAGTGCTATGTAGAGGTGAGGTACATGCTCGATGATGAGCATGTTTACTTCTGGTGATTGGGACTTGGTCCATCCCGATTGATGATTTCTACTACATACTTGATTGAAATCTAATTGATATCATTGTGATTTGGGCTACTTGCCATATTTGGGATTCGCGCCAGTTATGTGAACCCTTCAGGGGTAGTTGTCATTTTGTACTAGATCATATTTGGGCTTCGCGCCGGTTATGGAACCCTTCAGGGGTATTTTTCATTGTTTATTACATCATATTTGGCATCTCGTCGGTTATGTGAACCCTTCAGGGGTATTGTTGCTGCATTGATTCATTTCATAAACTCAGTTTTGACACTCAAATGATATTTTCAAATGATTTTTTTTATGGATCGGGTGGCACGCCGCCACGGGATTTGATTTTAATGGATCGGGTGGCACGCCGCCACGGGATTTGATTTATTTTAATGGATCGGGTGGCACGCCGCCACGGGATTTGATTTTAATGGATCGGCTGGCACGCCGCCACGAGATGTAATGTGCATGGATCAGGTGACACGCCGTCACGAGATATTGCACTACTGAACCCCCCACAGTAAGCGCCGGGTACCCAGGGAACGGGTGGCATGCCGCCACGATAGTCATGACTTGCATTGCATTGCATTGCATTTTTGGTTGTGATGGTGTTGTTTCCATTTACTTCACGCTATCTATTTGAGATGTTACATGTTTTTATTGTTCCATCGTGGATTGCTCTAAGTCTTATGTGTTTCTTACTTTCAGTCATTATTTATATTTATTACTCACTGAGTTGGAAGTACTCACATTACTCCCAACTCAGTGAGTAA
>MCJB01048530.1:0-56332 GCA_002018475.1 Nicotiana obtusifolia
AGGGCCCCGACGTGCCCATAATGCCTACAACAAAATGCATACCAAGACTGTGGCAAGTCCGAAGGATGGATCTCGCCAATATCTGCTGAACTGGGTAGCCTACTGTGGTGGGGAAGCCTCGTCTATCTGTCTGCCTGGACCTGCAGCACGACATGCAGCGTCCACAATAAAGGACGTCAGTACGGATAATGTACTGAGTATGTAAGACAGGAAACATAATGCAAGAACAATAATAAGCATCAGGGTAAGAGACATACAACCTGTACCATCTGAATGCCTCTGAGGGCGACTAACCATGTCATGCCTGACATGCATATGCATATACGTATATTTATATCCTTTTGAAAATCATCATATACATATATACGCCTCTGTGGGCCATCATCATCTCATACATATGCCTCTGTGGGCCTCCTCATCATCATACCCAACTGATCAGTGGTTGCACGGCTCGGTAGAGTAACATAGCTGTCGACTATAGCGCGACTAAGTAGAGTAAAACATATACATATGTATAGTTGCACAATAGGTGCCATACCCGGCCGACTATAGCGCGGCTCGGTAGAGTAAAATAGATAATGCATGCTGGACTCATAAGAGTCATACTACCATGGTGAAATAATAACATATCAATCCTCCCATAAGAGGGGAAACAATATACGTACTGCTACCATCTAAGAGTAGAGTATCTTTGGGGTTCGTTCATTGCATTATGTACAGTTAGAGTCGTGCAAAAGAAGGAAAAGGATAGTCTCACATACCTTGCAATACTTTCCAATCTCAAGCTATGAAACTTCCACGACTTCTTAGTCTACAATAATAGAAAGGACAATAGCGTTATCGTTCAGGCGTCACAACTATTATGTATCGACTGTAACCTATTTTGCAATAAAACGGGCAGCACCTCCCCTATATATATGACTTCACACAAGTCAAAAAAGCCACCAAACAGCCAAACAACATCAATAAGAATCATATTGAACCTCCCAAAACAGTTCACACACAAACCAATCACTTCATACGTACAATGGCCACTATAGTCGTGTCAAACGATCCGGAAATGGTATGAACAACTATCAGGCCACAACCCTAAACATATATGGTGTTTCTCCACACCCTTCCTCCTCCAAAACTCCACAAATAAGTAGTGAAACACGCAGCTTTACAGCAACACAAAACAGTTCACAAATCAGTCCGCTACAAGTGAATAACTCGAACTCACGACTTCCGATCACCGTCCCGTGAGTTCTTACACACATAGAACGACTTATCAAGACTTAACAGTAGAAAACATGTACTAAATAGAGCATTAAACTCACCTTGCTTGTTAGATAACTCAGCCCTTGCTTTGGTTCCTCAAACTCTAGGGTTTACCTTCAACTAGAACTTGAAAGAGGGGAAAATCAATTAGGGTTTGTGTGGTATTATTTTGGGGAGGAGTTGCAGGGGTTCTTTTAGGTTTTGAAGCTGTGAAATGATAGTGAATTATCAGGCTTTAGAAGCTTTTAAAAGCCCTCTCTTAACCGACTTGGGGCTTTTAACTTTTAGCCCTTAATTTTGGCAAGTAGGTGATGCACCTACTTGTCACCTACCAGCCTGCGCAGTTCTACGGAAATGCAATTATCTCAATACTCCGAGATCGTATTGACAAACGGTTTGAAGCATTGGAAACTAGACTCATAGACCTTTAATTTGGTAGGTAGATCACCCCTTAATTCCTTGTAAATTGGGAGAAAATTGCAGATATATTTTACCTATTGTTTAAGTAAAATTGTGAACCTAAGTTGCGACAACGTTTGTCGACTTTTGTTTCATAACTCGTTTGACTTCAAGACTTATGAAACGGATATCATATCCTTCAAATACCTTAAAACATGACATATTGGTAATGTTAAATACCTCTCGATTTTCCCAAAAACGCGAGTTACAACATCCTTAACTCGTTTATCCTCTAATACTTGTTAACCGCCCTTATACACCTTTGCATCGTTTAGGATCAATAGGACTAAACTCTTATTGTCTCAAAGGTAATTCTCTGCTCGAACCAAGGTAGACTATCTTACGGTGTAATCTAACACGTACAAATATGGGTTATAACACACAGTTTGCGGTATTCCATTCATCCAGGTGCCACGAAAATGTACCAGGACTTGAGGAAGCATTATTGGTGGAGGAGAATGAAGAAGGATATAGTGAGTTTTATAGCTTGGTGCCTTAATTGCCAGCATGTGAAGTATGATCAGAGACCAGGTGGACTGCTTCAGAGGTTAGAGATTCTAGGGTGGAAATAGGAGTGTATCACCATGGATTTTGTATTTGGGCTCCCACGGACTTCGAGGAAATTTGATGCAATTTGGGTGATTGTGTATCGGCTGACCAAGTTTGCGCTCTTCATTCCAATTGGGACTACCTATTCTTCAGAGAGGTTGGCCGAGATTTATATCCGCGAGATTGTTCGCCTTCACAGCGTGCCAGTGTCCATCATTTCAGATCGAGGCACGCAGTTTACATCACAGTTTTGGAGATCCGTGTAGCAAGATTTACGCACCAAAGTTGAGTTGAATATAGTATTTCAACCTCAGACGGACGGACAAGCCGAGCGCACTATTCAAATATTGGAGAATATATTACGCGCTTGTTTCATAGATTTCGGGGGTTCTTGAGATCAGTTTCTGCCGCTCCTGGAGTTTGCCTACAACAACAGCTACCAGTTGAGCATTCAGATGGCTCCGTATGAGGCTTTATATAAGAAATGGTGTCGATCTCCAGTGGGTTGGTTTGAGCGAGTGAGGGTAGGCTATTAGGTACTGACTTGGTTCAGGATGCTCTGGACAAGGTTAAATTGATTCAGGATCAGCTTCGCATGGCGCAGTCTAGACAGAAAAGTTATGTTGATAGGAAGGTACGTGATGTTGCTTTCATGGTTAGGGAGAAGGTACTACTCAAGGTTTCACCCATGAAGGGTATTATGAGATTCGGGAAGAAGGGCAAGTTGAGCCCTCGGTATATTGGGCCATTTGAGGTACTTCAGAGGATCGAAGAGTTGGCTTACTAGCTTGCCTTGCCACAAAATCTCTCGAGTGTGCATCCAGTATTTCATGTTTATATGCTCCGAAAGTATGTCGGCGATCCATCTCATGTTTTAGATTTCAACTCGGTTTAGTTGGATGGTGATTTGACTTATGATGTGGAGCCGGTGGCTATTTTGGGTCGGCAGGTTCGAAAGTTGAGGTCCAAGGACATAGCGTAAGTGAAGGTGTAGTGGAGAGGTCAGCCAGTTGAGGAGGCTACTTGGGAGATCGAGGGGGAGATGCGGAGCGGATATCTACGCCTATTTGAGACTCTAGGTACGTTTCTAGACCAGTTCGAGGACGAATGTTTGTTTAAGAGAGGGAGAATGTAACGACTCGACCGGTCTTTTTGAGAGTTGTAGCCCTGTTCCCTCATTTACTGCTCATTTTGTGCTTTATAGCTGCTATGTGACTTGTCCGGGTAGTTGGTTTTGAAACACTTAGTCTCAAGGCTGAAGGGTTAAGTTGAAATGGTTGACTGGATGTTGATTTATGTGTACACAACTCTGGAATGGAGTTTCGATGGGTCCGTTGGGTGATTTTGGACTTAGGAGCATGTACGAATTGTGAATTGGAGGTCTATAGTTGAACAAGGCTTGAAATTGCAAAAGTTGGAAATTTAGAAGTTTGATCGAGAGTGAACTTTATGGTTACCGGGTTCGAATTGAGATTCCGAGGGTTGGAGTAGGTATGTGGTGTAATTTGTGACTTGTGTGCAAAATTTGAGGTCAATCGGACGTGATTTGATAGGTTTCGTCATCGTTTGTAGAAGTTGAAATTCCTTAGCTTCAATAGGCTTGAATTGGGGTGCGATTCGTGATTTTAGCATTGTTTGATGTGATTTGAAGGCTCAACTAAGTTCTTATGATGTTTGGGACTTGCTGGTATGTTTGGTTGAGGTCTCGGGAGCCTCTGGTGAGTTTCGGATGGTTAACGGATTAATTTTGGACTTGGTGTTATGGCTGAAGATTTTCTGGTGTCTGTATCTGGTTTCCTTATACGCGATCGCGTGGACAGGTCCGCAATCGTGTAGGCTTGTTTGGGACAGTGGTAATTTTTTCTCTAGCGTTCGCGAAGTAGGGTACGCCGATCGCGTACAATGGTCAAACAGCGAATCGCGAACGCGTGGGCATAGCCACGTTTGCAAAGAGGAAAGAAGGTAGCTGTTTTATGCGCGTTTGTGCTTCGTGGTCGCATGAGGGTGGACGCGATCGCGTAGGTCTGATGAGGCAGAGTTCCGCGTTCGCATAGAGGACACCGCGTTCACGAAGGCTAGTTTTGGGGGCAGCTTTGTTATGTTCTTTGCGATCGCAAGGGGCTTTCCACGATCGCGAAGAGTAATCACTGGTCAGCAGTGTTTAAATTCAAAAATGAGGGTTTGAGTTCATTTTCACAATTTGATTTTGGGAGCTCAGTGGGAGGCGATTCTTGGAGATATTTTCAAGTGGGTGATTGGGGTAAGTGATTTTTACTTAGTTTTGGTTAAATTCTATGTTTATGTCTTTGATTTCATCATTAAAGTGATTTGGGATGGAAAATTAAGGGGAAATGGAGGAAAGTTCTTAGGCCAAATTTTGAGATTTTGATCAAGATTTTGGTATCGGATTTGAGTAATTTTGGTATGGGTGGACTCGTGGTTGAATGGGTGTTCGGATTTTATGACTTTTATTGGATTCCGAGACGTGGGCCCGGAGGTTGACTTTTGAGTTGACTTTTTTATTTTTGACAAAGAACTTAGTATTTTCTTATGGAATTGATTCCTTTAGCTCGTGTTGATTGTATCGAACTGTTTGTGGCTATATTCGAGGCATTCGGAGGCCGTTTCACGAGGCAAGGGCGTGTTGGAGTAGAGATTTGTACGATTTGAGGTAAGTAACACTCCTAAATTTGGTTCTTAGGGTATGAAACCCCGAATTTTGTGTTATTTGATTGGTGCTGAGGTGACGCACACGCTAGGTGACGGGCGTGTGGCGTGCACCATAAGAATTGTGACGGTGTTGATTCAATGGAACCATATAGTTGATTAATCTTATCGTTACACGTATTTCTACCATGTGTTTGAGAAATTGAGCTATTATATGTTAGAAATCATGCTTAGGCTGTGTGTTGGTACTATAGGGACCTATAGAAGTAGTGTTACATGTTGAATTATCTGTTAAATTGCTATTTTGTACTTAGACACAATTTTTACTTGCATATTATATCTCAGTCTCTGTTGACCTTTATTGATACATTATATCATTACTGTTTGGGCTGATTATCATAAATCTTGTGAGCCCGAGAGACTAGAGAGATTGATGACTGCACGAGGCCGAGGGCCTGATTGTGAGAATATTTATGGGATAGGGCCGCGCGCTGCAGCATGTTTATTGATTCATGCATGATTGGCTTATATTAGCACTTGGGCTGGAATATCCCCTCCGGAATCTGCACATCCACAGTGGGCGCAAGTACCTATTGAGTGGGAGTACAAGTGTCGAGCGATTGTGAGCATGGCGTGACTGTGAGGAATGAGTGACTGTGAGGTTGGAGTGATTGAGAGGACTGAGTGATTGGTACTTTAAGAGTATGCACATGATTTCATTACTATTTGTACATCAGTTGGCATATATATCTATATATATATATATATATATATATATATATATATATATGTGTGTATATGTATATGTATATCCTTTTTTAATTGAACTTGACATGATTTAACTATTTTGGCTTTAACTATCGAATTAGGAAGCATGCCTACTTTACTGTACTGTAATTCTGTAATTGAACTGTACCGTGAAGCTCGTCAATAATTTCAGTCCAATAGTTAGTCTTGTTACTTATTGAGTTGGTTGTACTCACGCTACACCTTACACTTCGTGTGCAAATTCATGTGTTTCCGGACACGGTAGGTGCTGATTATCTGAGCAACTTAGTCATTAATAGATTTCGAGGTAGCTGCCAGGCATCCATATACCTTGTTCCTCCTTCCCTATGTTTCAGCTTTATGTATTTATTTCAGTTTTTCATAGACAATATTTTAGACTTGTGATGTATAGATGCTCATGTACTTAGTGACACCCTAGTTTTGGGAGCTTCTGTATTGAGTTTGATCTTCCATCCATTTTATGAGAGCTTTAATTATTCAAACCTATTTTAGCTCATTTTTCATTTAAAAATGTTGGAAATGTTTTGAGGTGTCGGCTTGCCCTGTACCATGTAAGGCGCCATCACGATGGACTAAGTTTTGGGTCGTGACAAGTTAGTATCACAGCCTAGGTTACATAGGTCTCAGAGTCATGAGCAGGTTTAGTAGAGTCTTGCGGATCAGTACGAAGACGTTTGTACTTATCTTCGAGAGGCTGCTGAACCCTTAGGAATCTTTACTTTCTTGTATTCTTATCGTGTGGATTTTTTGATTCTGGGAACTAAGTTTCTCTTATTCTATTTTCTCACGGATGGTGAGGACATGTGCTATCAGACAGGACAGACAGCCACTTGTACCACTAGCTAGGGCCACGAGAGGCCGAGGTTGCGGTAGGGGCCGCAGTAAGGCAGAGGTGCAGCTCGTACCTTAGCTAGAGCAGCACCTGCAGATCCACCAGTTGCTCCAGCTCCGGAGCAGGTATCAGATATGGTTGAGTCAGTAGGGCCGGTTCAGGCACTAGCTGTGCCCATTGTGATTCCAAGCCTTCAGGAGGCCTTGGCTTTGATTTTGACAATGTGCACCAGCCATGCTCAGGCGGTTTCTATTTAGATCGCGCCAACAACTTCTCAGGCCGGGGGAGGTACCCAGACTCCCGCAGCCCATACTCCAGAGCAGGTGATGCAGCGACTACAGACACCGGAGGTACTACCCACCCAGCTGGTTGTAGCTGTTCAGACCCAGGTGGGTCCCACTATGACTGATGATGAGCAGAGGAGACTAGAGAGGTTTGGGAGGCTCCAGCCTCCATCATTCAGTGGAGATAAGTCAGAGGATGCCCAGGACTTCTTGGACAGGTGCCAGCGGGTTCTTCCCACGGCGGGTATTCTGTAGACCAGTGGGGTCTCATCACTACTTTTCAGTTTACTAGGGTTGCCTTCAGATGGTGGGAGGCCTATAGAAGGCGCAGCACCACTTACATGACATGAGTTCTCTGTTCTCTTCTTGAAGACGTTCGTGCCACAGACTCGTAAAGAGGAGCTGCGCAGGCAGTTTGAGCAGCTACGTCAGGATGGCATTTCTGTGACCCAGTATGAGATGAGGCTTTTAGAGTTGGCTCGTCATGTAGTTAGTTTTGTTGGTCCCCACTGAGAGAGAGAGGATTAGGAGGTTCACTGATGGCCTCTACTATTAGTACTGTTTTGTTATGACTCGGGAGAGTGTATCAGGTGGTATATTCGATGAGGTGGTTGATATTGATCGGAAGCTAGGGATGGTTTGTAGTCAGGAACGTGAGGAGAGGGAGGTCAAGAGGCCTCGTGGTTCGGGGGATTTCAGTGGTGTACCTTCTGGGGGGGCAGTCCGACCATAGCAAGGGTTGTCCTTATAGGCCTGTACAGATGAATCATCCAGTTCACCGTGGTGCATCATCTAGCCATGGTTCATACAGTGCCCGTCCGAGTCAGTCATCTCTCAGTGCTCTCCCAGCTCAAAGCTCATACCATGCTCCGTCGGTTCAAGGTTCATCTATACCAGGTCCTTCTAGTAGTTACTCTGGTACTGGGGGCCCCATTCAGTCCCCACCACCACCATTACCGAGGAGTTGCTTCGAGTGTGGGGAGTTTGGGCATATGTGGAGGCAGTGTCCCCGTCGCTCGGGAGGTGCAGCTCAGTAGAGGAGTTAGGCTGCGACTTACGTGCCAGTTACTTCATCACCCGCCTAGCCAACTCGGGGTGGGGCCATGCAGCTAGAGGTCGCCCTACAGGGGGAGGCCGATCAGGTGGCGACCAGGCCTGATTTTATGCTATTCCAGCCAGGCCAAATACTGTTGATTCAGATGCAGTGATCACAGGTGTTATCTCACTATGCCACAGGGATGCTTCTGTATTACTTGACCCTCGTTCCACTTATTCGTATGTATCATCATATTTTTCTTGTTATCTGGATATGCCC
This sequence comes from Nicotiana obtusifolia, assembly GCA_002018475.1. NCBI lineage: Eukaryota > Viridiplantae > Streptophyta > Magnoliopsida > Solanales > Solanaceae > Nicotiana > Nicotiana obtusifolia. Next base: position 8,156 of record MCJB01048530.1, read on the forward strand.
CGTGAGTCCTTAGTTTCATCTGTTAACGTATCTATGCCAGTGGGTGATACTATTATTGTGGACCGCGTATATCGGTCATGTGTAGTGACTATTTGGGAATCGGAGACTAGACTCGATCTTTTATTGCTTAGTATGGTTGATTTTGACGTGATCTTTGGTATGGATTGGTTGTCTCTATGTCATGCTATGCTGGATTTTCACACTAAGACCGTGACGTTGGCGATGCCTGGGTTGCCAAGGATCGAGTGGAGAGGTTCCCTAGATTATGTTCCCAGCACGGTAATTTCATATTTGAAGACCTAACAGATGGTTGGGAAGGGCTGTTTGTCTTATTTGGCCTTTGTGAGCGATGTTGGTATTGATACTCCTACTATTGACTCTGTTCGAGTGGTGCGAGATAATCTGGATGTGTTTCTTGCAGACCTGCCGGGCATGCCGCCCGATAGGGATATTTACTTTGGTATTGACTTGGTGCCGAGCACTCAGCCCATTTCTATTCCTCCATATCGTATGACACCAGCTGAGTAGAAGGAATTGAAAGAGTAGCTTTAGGAGCTTCTTGATAAGGGGTTTATTAGGACTAGTGTATCGCCTTGGGGTGCACCGATTTTGTTTGTGAAGAAAAAGGATGGTACTATGGGGATGTACATCGACTATAGGTAATTGAACAAAGTTGCAATAAGAACAAGTATACTTTGCCGCGTATTGATGATTTATTTGACAAGATTCAGGGAGCGAGGATGTTCCCAAAGATTGATTTGAGGTCTGGGTATCACCAGCTGAAGATTCGGGACTCAGACATTCTAAAGACGATATTCAGGACCCGTTATGGTCACTACGAGTTCTTTGTGATGTCTTTTGGGCGGACCAACGCCCCAACAACATTCATGTATTTGATGAACATTGTATTTTAGCCTTGTCTTGACTCGTTTGTCATAGTATTCATTGATGACATCCTGTTGTACTCTCGTAGCAAGGAGGAGCATGCCCAATATTTGAGGATTGTGTTGCAGCGGCTGAGGAAGGAGAAGCTTATGCCAAGTTCTCCAAGTGTGAGTTTGGCTTAGTTCGTTGGCATTCTTGGGGCACGTGGGGTCTAGTTAGGGGATTAAGGTGGATCCAAAGAAGATCTAGGCGGTTCAAGGTTGTCCTAGACCGTCCTCAACTACTGAGATTCGGAGCTTTCTTGTCTTGGCCGGTTATTATCGTTGATTCGTGGAGGGTTTCTCGTCTATTGCAGTGCCTTTGACCAAATTGAATCAGAAGGGTGCCCCATTTAGGTGGTCGGATGAGTGTGAAGAGAGCTTTCAGAAGGTCAAGACTGCCTTGACCACAACTCCAGTTCTAGTTTTGCCTTCAACTTTTGGCTCTTATACAATGTATTGTGATGCTTCTCGGATCTGTACTAGGTGTGTCTTGATGCAGGAGGATAGATTTATTGCTTATGCTTCGCGTCAGTTGAAGCCTCATGAGAAGAACTAACCCGTCTATGATTTGGAGTTAGTTTCCATCATTCATGCATTTAATATTTGGAGGAATTATCTCTACGGTGTGTCTTGGAGGTATTTATGGATCATCGGAGTCTCCAGGACTTGTTCAAATAAAAGGATCTAAATTTGAGACAGCGGAGATGGTTGGAGCTGCTAAAAGACTATGATATCACTATTTTGTATCATCTCGAGAAGGCCAATATGGTGGCCGATTCCTTGAGTAGGAAGGCGATGAGTATGGGTAGCCTTGCATTCATTCCTATTGGTGAGAGACCGCTTGCAGTTGATGTTCAGTCCTTGGCCAATCAGTTTGTGTGATTGGATGTTTCGGAGCCCGGCTGGGTTCTAGCTTGTTTGATTTCTCAGTCTTCCTCATAGGATCGCATCAAAGAGTGCCAGTATGATGATCCCCATTTGCTTGTCCTTAAGGATACGGTTCAACACAATGCCAAGGATGTTACTATTGGGGATGATAGGGTATTGAGGATGTAGGGTCGGATTTGTGTACCTAATGTAGATGGGCTACGTGAGTTGATTCTTCAAGAGGCCCACAGTTCATGGTATTCCATTCATCTGGGTGCCGCAAAGATGTACCAGGACTTGAGGCAGTACTATTGATGGAGGAGGATAAAGAAGGATATAGGTGGGTTTGTAGCTCGGTGCCTTAACTGTCAGCAAGTGAAGTATGAGCATCAAAGACCGGGCAGATTGCTTCAGAGGCTTGAGATCCCGGAGTGGAAATGGGAGCGTATCACCATGGATTTTGTAGTTTAATTCCCATGGACTTTGAGGAAGTTTGATGCTATTTGGGTGATTGTGGATCGGTTGACCAAGTCCGCGCACTTCATTCTAGTTGGAACTACTTAATCTTTATAGCGGTTGGCTAAGATCTATATTCGCGAGATTGTTCGCCTTCATGGTGTGCCGGTATCCATCATTTTAGATTGGGGCACGCAGTTTACATCGTAGTTTTGGACAGCCGTGCAGCGAGTGTTGGGCACATAGGTTGAGTTGAGTACAACCTTTCAGCTTCAGAAGGACGGGCAGTCTGAGCGCACTATTCAGATATTGGAGGATATGCTACGTGCTTGTGTCATAGATTTTGGGAGTTCTTGGGATCAGTTTCTGCCGCTCGCAGAGTTTACCTGCAACAACAGCAACCATGAGCATTCAGATGGCTTCGTATGAGGCTTTGTATGGGAGACGGTGTCGGTCTCCAGTGGGTTGGTTTGAGCCAGGTGAGACTAGGCTATTGGCTACTGACTTGGTTCAGGATGCTTTGGACATGTTAAATTCATTCAGGATCGACTTCGCATGGTGCTATCTAAACAGAGGAGTTACGCCAATCGGAAGGTTCACGATGTTACTTACATGGTTGGGGAGAAGGTACTGCTCAAGGTTTAGTTATGAGGTTCGGTAAGAAGGGCAAGTTAATCCCTTGGTATATTGGGCCATTTGAGGTGCTTCAAAGGATTGGAGAGGTGGCTTACAAGCTTCCCTAACCTAGTCTGTCGAGTGTTCATCTAGTGTTTCATGTATCTATGCTCCAGAATTATGTTGGCCATGCATATCATGTTTTGGATTTCAGCACGGTTCAGTTGGACGGTGATTTGTCTTATGATGTTCAGCTGGTGGCCATTTTGGATCGGCATGTTCGGAAGTTAAGGTCAAAAGACGTAGCTTCAGTGAAGGTGCAATGGAGAGGTCAGCCAGTTAAGGAGGCTATTTGAGAGATAGAGGGGTAGAAGCGGAGCAAATATCCACGCCTATTTGAGACTCCAAGTATGTTTCTAGAATCGTTCGAGGACGAACATTTGTTTAAGAGGGGCGGATTAGCAACCCGGCCGGTTGTTTTGAGAGTTGTAGCCCCGTTCCCCCATTCATTGCTCATTTTATGCTTATTAGTTGCCATGTGACTTGCCAGTGTAGTTGGTTCGGCTCCGGAGATGTTTCGGAATGAGTTGATACACTTAGTCTCAAGGTTGGAAGCTTAAGTTGAAAAGGTTGTTAGGATGTTAACTTATGTGTAAATGACTCCAGAATGGAGTTTTGATGGTTCCGATTAGCTCCGTTTGATTATTTTGAACTTAGGAGTGTGTGCGGATAGTGATTTGGAGGTCCGTAGTTGAATTATGCTTGAAATGACGAAAGTTCGGAAATTAGAAGCTTGAAAATGTAGAAGTTTGATCGAGATTTGACTTAGTGGTTACCAGGCTCAGATTAGAGTTCTGGGAGTTGGAGTAGGTTAATTGTGTCATTTGTGACTTGTGTGCAAAATCTGAGGTCAATCGGACTTGATTTGATAGGTTTCAGTGCCGAATGTAGAATTTGGAAGTTCATAATTTCATTAGGCTTGAAATCGATGCACGATTCATGGTTTTAGCGTTGTTTGATGTGATTTGACGCTTCGAGCGAGTTTGTATGACGTTTTAGGACTTCTTGGTATGTTTGGTTGAGGTCCTGGGGGCCTAGGGTGGATTTCAGATGGTTAATGGATTTGAATTCAGACTTAGAAAATGGCTGAAGCTGCAGATTTCCGGTGTCTGGTTTCCTCTTTCGCGATCGCGAAGAGTTGTTGCTGGCATGTGGTAATTTATTCTTCGCGTTTGCATTATTAGGCCCGCGTTCGCGAAGCTTTGAGAGTCTCAGGTCATCGCAGATGCAAGAAGGTTCACGCGTTCGCATAGAGTAGTGGTCAGTTGGAGCATCAGGCTTTAAGCCTACGCGGTCACGTAATTGTGCATGCGTTCGCAAAGAGTCTGGTTGAGTAAGCATCGCGTTGGTGGTAGAGTCTTGATGTTCGCGTAGACTATTTTAGAGGCTGTGATTAATTGTTCTTCAAGATCGCGATGCAGGTCCCACGATCATGATGCATAACATCTGGGCAGAAACTTAAATATTTCAAAACGAGGGTTTGAGTTCATATCACAAATTTTATTTTGGGAGCTCGGTTAAATTTCATGTTTATGTCTTTGATTTAATCATTTAGTTAGTGATTTGGGTTGGAAAATTGCGGAAAAATGGAGATAAGTTCTTAGGCTGAATTTTGGGGATTTGATCACGATTTTGGTATCGGATTTAGGTAATTTTGGTATGGGTGGACTCGTGGTTTAATGGGTGTTTGGATTTTGTGACTTTTTCGGATTCTGAGATGTGAGCTCGGGGGGTTGACTTTTGAGTTTTGACTAAGATCTTAGTATTTTCTTATGGAATTGATTCCTTTAGCCTGTGTTGATTGTATCGAACTGTTTGTGGCTAGATTCGAGGCATTCAGAGGCCGTTTCGCGAGGCAAGGCACGTTGGAGTAGAGATTTGCACGGTTTGAGGTAAGTAACTCTTCTAAATTTGGTTATGAGGGTATGAAACCCCGAATTACGTGTTATGTGATTGGTGCTGAGGTGACGTACATGCTAGGTGATGGGCGTGTGGGCGTGCATCGTAAGAATTGTGACTTGGTTGATTCCATGGAACCATATAGTTGATTAATCTTGTCGTTACCCATATTTCCACCATGTGTTAGAGAATTTGAGCTATTGTATGTTAGAAATCATGCTTAGGATGTGTGTTGGTACTATTGGGACCCACTGAGGTCGTGTTACATGTTGAATTATCTATTAAATTGCCATTTTGTACTCAGTCACAGTTTTTACTTGCATATTATATCTCAGTCTTTGTTGTCCTTAATTGATACATTATATCATCATTATTTGGGCTGATTATAAATCTTGTGAGCCCCAGAGATTGGAGAGATTGATGACTGCGCGAGGCCGAGGGCCTGATTGTGAGGATATTTATGGGATGGGGCTGCGCGCCCGCAACATGTTTATTGATTCATGCCATAATTGGCTTATATTAACGATTGGGCTAGAATTGCCCCTCCGAAGTCTGCACATCCACAGTGGCACATGTACCTATTGAGTGCGAGTGCGAGCGCCAAGCACTAGTGCCGAGCGATTGTGAGGATGGAGTGACTGTGAGGAATGAGTGGATGTGAGGTTGGAGTGAATGAGAGGACTGAGTGTCTGATACTCTAAGAGTATGCACATGATTCCATTACTGTCTATACATCAGTTGGCATATATATATATATATATCTGTCATGTAGTTATTGAGATGTGCAATATCCAGTTTCAATTGAACTTGACATGATTTAACTATTTTGGCTTTAATTGTCGAACTTGGAATCATGCCTACTTTTCTGTACTGTAATTGAACTGTACCGTGAAGCTCGTCACTACTTTCAGTCTAATTGTTAGTCTTGTTATTTACTGAGTTGGTTGTACTCATGCTACACCTTGCACTTCGTGTGCAGATCTAGGTATTTCCGGACACGGTGGGTGCTGATTGTCCGAGCAGCTTAGTTATTCCGAGATTTCGAGGTAGGTACCCGATGTCCGCAGACCATGACCTTCGTTCCCTATCTTTCAGCAATATGTATTTAGTTTTAGTTTTTCATAGGCAGCAATTCAGACTTGTGATGTATAGATGCTCATGTACTCAGTGACACCCTGGTTTTAGGAACTTCCATATTGAGTTTTACCTTCTATCCAGTTTATGAGAGCTTTAATTATTCAAACCTGTTTTAGTTCATTTTTTCATTTAAAAGTGTTGGAAATGTTTTGAGGTGTCGGCTTGCCTAGTACCATGCTAGGCGCCATCACGACGGGCTAAGTTTTGGGTCATGACAATATCGTAATTTTGGAACCGTAGCAACTAAAATCATAAAGTTTCGACATCATATGAGGAATTTATGGGCATTTTACTAAGAATTAGGTTGCCAGATTCTTCAAATTAATTACGAAATTTTCACTGAATTCGTATTTAAAAATCTACACTATGTCCAAATATTAAAACCAACATATCTCCTTCATTATAAGGTCAAATAGAGTGATTCAAAAGCCTACATTGACTGAAATTTCACGAGAAATCCATTGCGGCATCAAATGCGAGTATTGGGATCATTTAGCACAAGAAATGAGGAACAGCCAGGTGATTTTGGCTATTAGTATTGTTGGACTTTTTCTCATCTTGAAAGTTTGGGATTCGGAGAATTCAAGGATGTTCTTCAAGTTTCTTCGATGGGGTAAGGTCTAAACCATAACCTAAGTATTTTCCATTGATTCATGCTCTTGGCTTAAGCTTTAATCAATGATTTTAATTGAAAACCCATTTAATTCTTTAAATCAAGAAGTAGGGTTATGTCCTAAATTTTAAAAATTTAAAATGAGTTAGAGGCGTTTATTTCCTGATACCTTTTGGGGTTTTGTTCTCCTAATATAGGAGAACAACATACTCGAATTTGGCAAGTTTTGGAGGAGCATTTCGGGAGATATGGGACCCAACTAGTGTGGATTGGACTCTTGGATTATGAACACCCAAGAGCGATATTCTGGGCGAATTGGTTGTGCTATCGGACTCAGATTGAGTCAGTTTTTATTCGTGTGAGCTTGTATTGGTTCAGGGTTCGCTCAGATAAGCTTGGATTCGGAATCCAAGGCGAGCTCAACGTTGACTTTTGTTGACTTTATGGGGAAAATGTAATGATCATATCTTTATTTATTGTAATTGGTTTCTCTTGCATTGTTTGATGTTATTAAGTCAATTTTGATTAGATTTGAGCCGTGTGGAGGCAAAATTTAGGGGAAAAGCTATTTCGGAGGGTTGATTTGGCCTAGTTAAGGTAAGTATCTTGCCTAACTTCGTGTGGGGGAAACTACCCCTTAGGATTTGGGTTGATTGTGCTATTTGTGTTATGTGAAAGCCGTGTATGCAAGGTGACGAGTGGGTACACGGGCTATATGTCGTATTGGACCGGTTTAGATTATCTAAACTTTTTCTATTCCTTCCTTATTATCTTGTTACTTCTTAATTATTTAATCATTTTTAATTGATGTTGTTACTTCGTGGAATATCATCTTGTTGAGTTATTAATGTTGAAGTTGTAATAGCCGTTATCACATTGAGGTAAAGTTTTTAATTGTTGAGATACCTTTCCTTGTTGAGCATTTTCATTCATTTTGTTATTGTTGAAATTCTCGTACACATAATGGTTGAGCCATGGGCTATTTGTTGTGGACATATTAGTGTTGTTGACTTTGTGGCAAGTTGTGGCATATGGGAACTTGTGGTGCGAGTTGTGATTGTGTTGTAATATTGATACACATGTGGTAGTATAAGGCTAGGGGTTGATATGCATGCAGAGAGATAAGGTAGGCTTGATACACGTGTTGCTAGTAGGGGAACTAATTGAAGCCACACGGTTAGATAAGGTGGGCAAAAATGCATGAAGCTATTTCGAAAAAAATGACTTTCAAAATAAAATGTAAGGCTCACACGGTGATATAAGAAAAGATTGTGATTTAAATTGCTAAATATGAATATGAGGCGGTACCTCGGTTGTGATTTCCATTGTACATTCCATGTTGGAACAACTTGTTGATTTGAACGCCATTGTTCTTTCTTCAATCATTCATCCACATTTTGATTGTGTTTGATTATTTGTTGTTAGCTTGGTGTTGGAACGGTTGTGGTTTCTTGTGTGGGTCATGCATTCTACGTGATTTGTTGTGTTGCTTTAACATGCCAATATGTGCCTCCGTTATAACTTGGTGAATTGATTTTCAGTGAGAATATAATTGCGCGGTGTCACTATATCATATTCTGTTGAGTTGTTGGTAACATAATGGTTTAAATAAAAGAATTATTAACATGCTTTATTCTATGTGCCTCTTAAGATAGAACTTGTTATCCACTCGATGCCTTATTATTCTAAATGGTTATCGCACTTTCACTATAATTGGGTTCTCAAATTATACTCATCGCCCTGTTAGATGTTTACCTTACTTAAAATTTTTATCATATTTTTTTTTAACAAATTCTATATTTAATTCGTTAATTTAACTTATGTTTTACTTTGTTTAAAAATAATACTTTTACTCAATTTTATTCAATTTCTAAACTAAACCTATCTTATACTCTATTTCGTACATTTTGTATATTATTTTACTTGATTTCTAAAATATACTCATTATTTCATGATTTCTATAATAAACTCATTATTTCATTTGATACCTTACCTTATTCAAGATTGTTATTATGTTGTATGGTGACTAAATATGTCTTTCGTTCACCTAAATTAATATTTATCACGGTTGCAAAGTACATGGTAGCACGTGGGCTTTGCCGTACGAAGGTGATTGTTATTGTAGGCACGAGGTGCCATATGTGTAAGATTTAAAAATTATGGTCCATGACTTGTGGTCTATGAGGTATGGTGCCTTGGTGTGATTCTTGTAATGAGTCCATGCGTTGGGAGCGATTTGATTATTTGAGTTCATTTACATCTCATCAGTGTTCTGATTATGTTGTTTCTTTATTACTCGTTTACTACTTGCTGCCATTTATGTTTCTATTACTTCATTGTTGGTTGTAAATCAATAATTTTTCTGTCATGTTCTTACATTTATGTTCTTCTATTGTTAGCTTACGAATATCTTGAATAAGTTTTTATGTCTAGAGGGTGTCTTGACCTGGCCTCGTCACTACTATACCGAGGTTAGACTTGATACTTACTAGGTACCGTTGTGGTGTACTCATGATATGCTTATATACATTTTTGTGCAGATTTAGGTATTCTGATTATGTTGTTGAGAGTTGCGTCTGCGCGGCGGGAGACTTCAAGGTATACTTGCTTGACGTTCGCAGGCCTCAGAGTTACCATCTTACTTCATTATACTACTATTAAATTGTAATTCAAAACAGTATTGTGTTTAGAAATTCTAGTGTGTTTTAGTAGTGCTTATGACTCCGTACTACCGGTTTTGAAAAATGTATAACTATTGGCTGCTTGCGGCTATGTATGTCATTTAATAGTTTATGATAAATGATTAAATAGTTCAATTCTGTTATTAAATCAGCATGTGTTAGGCTTACCTAGTCTTTGCCATACGACATCCTAAGGTGGAAAATTGGGGTCATGACAAGTTCGTATCAGAGCTCTAGGTTCATAGGTGCTACGACTCATAAGCAAGTTAGTAGAGTCTTGCGGATCGGTAAGGAGACATCTGTACTTATCTGCGAGAGGCAACAGAACTATTAGGAACCACTCCTTTCGTTCCTTATCGTGCAACATTGATTCAGCTTGAAGCATATATTTTATATCCCCTTACATCAACTTGTGTATGATGTTGCGCGCTCGGTATCAACTATGCTCTGATGGTTTGTAATGCTGCGGATGGGCTACGATGGGGCCATAGATGCTCGATCAATGTCTCGAGGTATTGTCCCCACTAAGGATGCGGACGTGTTGGTAGATCTTCAGTTGTTCAAGTGTGGGATGCAATTGGTTCATGTATTTGATTGGTGCTGTACGAGCTTATAAAGGTTGGTAATGTAGATCATCGGATGTTTTGCCTTATGACTTCGCAACAAGTGGGGGAGTCTACTATCGACGATCTGATTGCATGGGCAAGTGTCATATCAGTCTTGGGTCTGAGGTATATATGCAGTGTTAAGGGGTTCCCCAGAATTGTACATGACTAAAATATGAGAATTTCATTGGATGGTGCTGGAACTTGTGGTATATCTGTATCATTGCTAAATCTACGTTTTAGTATCAGAGAGGTTAGGGAAATATCTTCAGATTCATAGAAGGTCTCTTCAGAGTGGGTATCTCAGTTGCAGCATTGTTGGGTGCTCTAGAGGAAATACAACGATTTATGGGTTTTCTAACAATGTGGTTCGTGCTAAGGTCTTCCGTAGCGAGCTTTGACTTAGGATTATTATGTACCGATAAGGGTAAGTGTTGACCTGAAGACAAGTCGAGGAGGATTAGAAGAAATGGGTTAGCTCGGTGGTGTTGAGTCAGCATAGCAACAAAGGTTACTGGTCATTTGCTGTAGTAATGCTTCACCACCGTTTTGTGGTAATACTCTTAGGTTAGACGGCTTGCATGGCTTGGTTGAATTGGGGAAGTAAAATTCTGCTAGCATGGTGACGTACGGACTGGCCTCGAAGAGTTCTTGATAGTGTCGACCACAACTTGAGCTAGATGTTTGCTACCGGCATAAGGAATGTGTTGCGTGCTATGATTTTTTCAGGTATGGGGTCACGTGTTCTACAAAGCATGGGCGATTTCAGATGTTTATAAGAACGCTAGCATTATTTGATGCCACCTAAGAAGGGTGCGCAATCTAAAAGGCGCACTGTGTTTCGACTTGCGGATGCCTGACTGGTATTACGATAATCGCTTGGTTGATCGACTGCTGATGTCCAGATTTTTCTTAGTGGTATGAAAGAATTATAGAAGTACTTCTTGTGGGCTGACCGTATGTTAGGAATGTGTCAGTTAATTGAGTAGTGTAGTTGTGATCGGATATTGAGATTCTAGTATTCTAGGATTTTGAAGACTAAAAGGGTTCTCGAGGCAGATTGTTCCATGGTTGTGGACGGTGAAAGTATGTTAAGAGGTTGCAAATGATGGTATGTACTATAGATATGTTATCGTGGGCTTTTCGGAGTCTATCTACCTACTTCGGAAGGATCAGAATTAATTTGGAGGCTACTAGTAGGTCTAATAAGGATGCATATTCTAAATTGGGTCAGATATATCTACTCAGCACAATTTTTGTGGAGGGGTATGTTATTGGTTAGGGTGGATCACATTCATGTTTTGATATGTCTCATGTGTTACTCTCCTATGCTGTGATGGGTTGTGATATGTTGGTAATCTGCACACTGATGCGGTTATGTTTGGGCGTTGTAAATTCGAGCAAGATTGCTCTTGGGGTGTAGAATGGTTGATTGTGCCTTTGTTATGGTCTTCCTATTTCGGGTATATAGTGATATCCATATCTCCATAGATATGGTCGCGCGCTTCGTGTGTTTGATGTTGATATGCTTATGGTTGTTGATTGTGAGTATCATGGCTCGACGTATTCCAGGTGGAGTGGTGTCGGATTAGGTCATGCATCGCAGCGGCGTTATGCTAGGATATGATCCTTTGTGCTTATTTCGTGTGTTATGTTTCCCCTTTTGTGGTGGATTGGTAGCATTGCGCTTCGTGGTGGTGTCTGTTGAGCTGGCAGGATAGTTTCTTCATTTCCATTCTCTTTCTATCATTTGGTAAATTTGAGTTATTGTTCGTTGGTGCATGGATTGAATGTTATGTGGCTAAGTAGGATTTGTGTGACAGGTCGGTCGAGTAGCTTGTACTGGATGAGGTGAGGTTATTGGGCCTGAAATGAGTGCCATCGGATTTGATTAAGGTATATTTGCAAGAATTGTGTCACTAGTCGGCTTAGATTTTAGCTATGGTTCTTATCGGGCAAGAGAGCTCCACGACGTGTTAATATGATGGGTGGTTATGAGTTTCTGTGTGTTTCTTTCATCATGGGCAGTGTACGAAGGTTCAGAACAAGGTTTCAGTTGACATGCGGTTTGTTACCGGTTTCGGGGTGGTTATCGAGCAGCTATTGCAGTCAGAATTATTGCTATGTGTGTTTGAGTTATGTGGTACATCATGTGATTATGTCTTGAGATATGGTTATGGATTGATATAGCTTGTTCAGAGTTATATGGTGCATAGATGCAAGAATCGGGTCATATAATGAGTTTCGAATGTTGGGGATTTGGGTTTTAGGTATATAGACTAAGGTTGAAGTAAGGATCCTCTGTTAGGTGGTGTTGTCGGGCTTATATGGATTGGAGTGATGTGGGATCACCCATGGTTATGAGTATGATGAGGTTATATGGTGATTTGATGGCTTTGGAACGACTCTTGGCACGTTCGAGGACGAAGGTATGTTAAAGTGGGGAAAAATGTAGCGACCCGATCGGTCGTTTTGAGCCTTTATTCGGTGGTTTGAGACTTTGGGTAGCTTCATATTATGTATTATGACTTGCATGTATGGTTCATTTCAGTTTTCGAGCCATTCGGGATAGATTTGGAAGAATGATTCTCCTTTTAGAAGCTTTAAGTTGGAAGAGTTGACCAAGGTTTAACTTTTGGGTAATCGGACTCGGAATCAACTTTTAATTATTTCAGTAAGTTTCTATGATGATTTTGGACATGTCCACAAAGTTTGGTTAAATTCCGATGAGTTTTGGATAAGTTTAAGTTGTATGGTGATTGTTTTTGGTTTTGACGTCGATCTGAGCATAAAGATAACCATATTGGAAAACGGCCTTTGGTTCGTGTTTTGACTAGACTATTATATCCGTATCATAATTTTGGAACCATAGCAACTGAAATCATCAAGTTCGACATCGTATGAGGAATTTATGGTCATTTTACTTTGAATTGGGTTGCCTGATTCTTCGGATTAATTACGAAATTGCCACTGAATTCGTAGTTAAAAATCTACACTATTTTCAAATATTAAAACCAACATATCTCCTTCATTATAAGGTCAAAAGGAGTGATTCAAAAGCCTACATTGACTAAAATTTCATGAGAAATCCATTGACGGCATCAAAAGCGAGTATTAGGATCATTTAGCACAAGAAACAAGACAGAACAACCGAGCGATTTTGGCTATTAGTGTTGTTGGAGTATTTCTCATCTTGAAAGTTTGGGATTGGGAGAATTCAAGGATGTTCTTCGAGTTTTTTCCATCGGGTAAGGTCTAAACCATAACCTAAGTATTTCCCTTTGATTCATGCCCTTGGTTTAAGCTTTAATCAATGATTTTAATTGAAAACCCATTTAATTCTTTAAATCAAGACCTAGGGTTATGTCCTAAATTTTAAAAATTGAAAATGAGTTAGAGGCGTTTATTTCCTGATTCCTTTTGGGGTTTTGTTTTCCTATATTAGGAGAGCAACATACTCGAATTTGGCGAGTTATGGAGGAGTATTTCAGGAGAAATGGGACCCAACTAGTGTGGGTTGGACTCTTGGATTATGAACACCCAAGAGCGATATGTTGGGCGAATTGTTGTGCTATCAGACTCCGATTGAGTCAGTTTTTGTTCGTGTGAGCTTGTATTCGTTCGGGGTTCGCTCGGGTAAGCTTGGATTCGGAATTCAAGGCAAGCCCGGTGTTGACTTTTGTTGACTTTATGGAGAAAATATAATGATCATAGCTTTAAACAATTGATTTCTCTTGCATTGTTTGATGTTGTTAAGTCATTTTTGGTCAGGTTTGAGCCGTGTGGAGGCAAATTTTAGAGGAAAAGCTATCTTGGAGGGTTGAGTTGGCCTAGTTGAGATAAGTATCTTGCCTAACTTTGTATTGCGTAAACTACCCCTTAGGATTTGGGTTTATTATGCTATTTGTGTTATATGAAAGTCGTGTATGCGAGGTGATGACTGGGTACACGGGCTATATGTGGTATTTGACCAGTTCAGATTATCTAGACTCTTTCCATTCCTTATATGCTTTAGTTGAAGTTATTGCCTTCCTTATTATTTTGTTACCTCTTAATTATTAAATCACTTTTAAGTGAAGTTTTTATTTCGTGGAATATCATCTTGTTGAGTTATTGATGTTGAAGTTGTAATAGCCGTTATCACATTGAGGCAAGTTATTAATTGTTGGGATACCTTTCCTTGTTGAGCATTTTCATTCATTTTGTTATTGTTGAAATTCTTGTACACATTGTGGTTGAGCCATGGGCTATTTGTGTTGGAAATATTAGTGTTGTTGGCTTTGTGGCAAGTTGTGGCATATGGGAACTTGTGGTGCGAGTTGTGATATTGTACGCATGCGGTGGTATAAGGCTAGGAGTTGATACGCATGCAGTGATATAAGGTGGGCTTCATACGCGTGTTGCTAGTAGGGGAACTATTTGAAGCCACGCGGCGAGATAAGGTGTGCTAAAACGCGTGTAACTATTCCAGAAAAAATAATTTTCAAAACCAAATGTAAGGCTCAGGCGGTGATATAAGGAAAGATTATGATTGAACTGTGAACTGTGAATACGAGGCGATAACTCAGCTGTGATTTTTATTATACTTTCCATGTTGGAACAACTTGTTGATTTGAACGGTCATTGTTCTTCCTTCAATCATTCGCCTGCATTTTGATTGTGTTTGGTTATTCGTTGTTAGCATGGTGTCGGAACGATTGTGGTTCCTTGTGATGTCATGCATTCTACATGATTTGTTGTGTTACTTTAACATGCCAATATATGCCTCCGTTATAACTTGGTGAATTGATTGTCAATGAGAATTTAATTGCGTGAAGTCACTATATCATATTCTGTTGAGTTGTTGGTAACATAAGGGTTTAAATAAAAGAATTATTACATGCTTTATTCTATGTGTCCCTTAAGATAGCACTCGTTATCTCACTTGATGCCTTATTATTCCAAATGGTTATCACACTTTAACTATAATTGGGTTCTCAAATTATACTCATCGCCATGTTAGATGTTTACCTTACTTAAAATTGTTATCATGTTTTTTTTTAACAATTTCTATATTTAATTCCTTAATTATGTTTTGCTTTATTTAAAAATAATACTTTTACTCAATTTTATGATTGCTAAACTAAACCCATCTTATACTCTATTTTGTGAAAATTATATATTATTTTACTTTACTTGATTTCTAAAATAAATTCATTATTTCATTTGACACCTTGCCTTATTCAAGATTGTTATTATGTTTTATGGTGTCTAAATATATCCTTAGTTTGCTTAAATTAATATTTATCACGGTTGTAAAGCACATAGTAGCACGTGGGCTTTGCCGTGCGAAGGTGCTTGTTATTGTGGGCACGAGGTGCCATATGTGTAAGATTTAAAAATTGTGGTCCATGACTTGTGATTTATGAGGTGTGATGCCTCGGGGTAATTCTTGTTATAAGTCCATGCGTTGGGAGCGATTTGATTATTTGAGTTTATTTACTATTGGTGTTCTGATTATGCTATTTTTTTATTACTTGTTTACTACTTGCTGCCATTTATATTTTTATTACTTCATTATTGGTTGTAAATTAATAATTTTTCGCAATCGGTCTTACATTGATGTTCTTTCCATTGTTAGCTTATGCATATCTTGAACAGGTTTCTATGTCTAGTAGGTGTCTTGAACTGGCCTCGTCCCTACTCTACTGAGGTTAGGCTTGATACTTACTGGGTACCGTTGTTGTGTACTCATGCTACACTTCTGCATATTTTCTGTAGATTTAGGTATTCTGATTGTGTTGTTGAGAGTTGTGACTGCGCGGCGGGAGACTTCAATGTATACCTGCTTGACGTTCGTAAGCCTCGGAGTCACCATCTTACTTCATTATGCTACTGTAAATTGTATTTCAAAACAGTATTGTGTTCAGAAATTCTAGTGTGTTTTAGTAGAGTTTATGACTCCGTACTACAGGTTTTCGGAAATGTATAACTATTGGCCGCTTGCGGCTATGTATGTCATTTAATAGTTTATGATGAATGATTAAATAGTTCAATTCTGTTACTAAATCAACCTGTGTTTGGCTTACCTAGTCTTAGGGACTAGGTGCTATCACGACATCCTAATGTGAGAAATTGGGGTCGTGACAATTACTAAACTTGAAAAAATTATTAATAAACCAACATATGTTTTCCGCTTTAAAACATTGTGGCTTAGTCATCCACTTTTTCCAAACATAGTAAAATAACATTGAAATAATAATAGAAATTACGCAACTGCTATTGGCTCTTTCATAGAACACGTGGAAGAATGGAGTACGACTACCTTTTGGAATATTTAAAAAAAAAAAAGATAACACTACTATCCTGAATTAGGGGGCTCCTAAATATGCAACCCCAAAATAAAACACATTTTCACTAAAACTTAGAAAATAATATGATATAAGAATATAACATAATCCTTCAAAACGAACAAGATTTTGAAAATTAAAATCAAGAGTTCAGTGGCTAAATGATGGCGATGCCAACACAATTTTTTTTCCATATATCCGCTATCCAAAGGAGCATAATAAACAGGATATTAGGGCTTAATGACACAGTGGGTAATTGGACGTTTGACCCTCATGGAATACATGATATTATTATAGAACACTTCAAAATTATCTACACAACTGAACTAGACTCATGCCTTGCATGCAATCCAAGCCTACTCCACATACTATCAGATTAGGATAAAGAAACTCTTGCTAGACCTCTTTTAGTTTCCGAAATCCATAATGCTATAAAATCCTTTAAACCATTAAAGGTACCAGGACCAGATTGCATTCAGCCAATTTTCTTCCAGAAAAATACTGGTTAGACACAAACTCAGCTATCATTGATACATGTACATAAGCTTTTACTACTTTAGTAATTCCAGAGGAAATAAAACAGGACTTTTATAATGCTTATTCCTAAAGTCTGTAGCTCCTATGTACGCACTAAATTTCCACAAGACTTAATAACGCTTATCATGAATTGCATATCTACCACAACAACATCAATCATTTTAAATGGCAGATCTACAGACTTCTTTGAACCATCAAGAGGCATTAGGCAAGGTGATCTACTCTCTCCGTACCTATTCATCATTTGTATGCAATTCCTAACAAGATACATTGATTATGAAGTAGATGTCTTGAACTAGAAATCCATTAAAATAAGCCAGAATGTCCCACGATATTACACCTCCTATTTGCAGATGACCTTATTCTTTTCTCAGAAGTGGACAATGCTAGTGCAACTTCTATCATAAACATATTCAACTTCATATCCTGCTAATCTAGCTAGAGAATAAATTTTCAAAATCCAAAGTAATCTTTTCCTCAAATGTGCCAACCACTGCCCAAATAGCCCTGGCTATCACCCTAAATATTAAGATCAAATTAATGTGGGAAAATACCTGGGCTTCCCAATTTCCAATCTACAACCAAAAAGCTCGGACTATCAATTCATACTTGACAGGATGAACACTAGACTAAAAGGATGGAAGGCCAAAATCTTAATCTTTGCTAGGAGGTTAACCCTTATACAATCGACACTTCAGCCATCCCCACCCACTCTATGCAACTGAATCACCTTCCAGCTAAGACTAGAAACAATATTGATGCATCCAGCGAAATTTCATATGGGGCTCTACCAGGGACCACATGAAAATCTATCATATCAAGTGGGATAAGGTAACATCGTCTAAGCAAGAAGGAGGTCTTGGGCTATACAAAGAAAAAAGAAAAAATGTAGCACTCCTCTCAAGCCTACTATGGAGATACCTTTTAGATCTTGAGTCTCTATGGGCTAAAGTGATAAAGGGTAAATACCTAAATAATTCGCAAAGAAATACTATATGTTAGAAAATAATGACTCTTAAATCTGAAAAGCCGCTGCAAAAGCTTATTTATTTTTCTCCAAAGGACTAGCTTGGGATGTTGGAAATGGACGGCATATAAGCGTATGGGAAGACAGATGAATTATTGGTAAACACACACTAAGGGAGTTAATAGAAGGACCCCTAACTAAAGAAGATATCAATAAAAATTTGAGCTACATTATTAATAATAAAAATTGGAACTTAGAAGCTCTTTCATACGATTCCCCAACTACAATTTCTGACCTTGTAATACATTCGTACATCCCCCTTCTCTGACAGCATAAATGACTCATTCTTCTGGAAAGAAACAGAAGATGGGAACTTCACAACAAAATCTGCATACAACCTTTTTGTCAAGCTCACAGAAACGACCCATAATAATGAAATCTTTAACCATTTCTGGATATGGAAAGCATCATGGCATAGCAACCTCAAAACTTTTATGTGGTTGTTAGTCCATCAACGACTCCCCACTGCAGCTGCCCTGAGCCAAAGGAAAATAATTGATTCTAATAACTGCAAACATTGTGGGATAGAGAAAAACACAAACCACTAATTTTTCCAATGTCCTATGAACAGTGCCATATGGGGAGGCTTAAACATCCCAACACCAGCCTTGAACCAACTAGATTGGATTAAAAGTACATGTACCTCTACTCTAAACATCAACATACCAAATTACACAACAATCCCCCCTCAGTTATAACTCCAATAATTCTTTGGCATATATAGCTTAATCATAACCACAACTAGTTCAACAGTTGCTCAAAACAAATCAACAGTCACAGAAAGTTTACACACGCAATGGAATACCTTCACCTAACAAATCATAATTTCAAAAAACTTTTCACCTTGAAAATTCCAATAAAATGGACACCCCCACCACAAAACATCTATAAACTCAATATAGATTGTGCCCACCAAAAAAACTCCAACATCAGATGAGCAGGAGGGATCATCAGAGATTCAGACGGAAACTGGATTGATGAATTCTCTAGCCACATAATGGCCTAATCACCAATCCAAGGAGAAATTATTGCCTTACTAAAGGGGTTGGAACGTGCTTTCACAAAAAATCGAACACCAATTATAGTGGAAACAGACTGCGAGATATTATTCTCTCTATTACATGACAAACTCCACAACAAAGCTAATGTTAATTTTCTACATGATTGCAGGTTCCTGCTCGACGCACTGGGCCATCCGGATGTTAGGCATGTCTATCATGAAGGAAATCAAGTGGCACACACACTGGCGCGGTATGGGAGTAACTGCAACTCATCTACTAACGCTTAGTGTGAAGATCACTTATGGAGTGAACCACCTTTATTTGCTTTCTCTACTTCTCGCATAGACTTATTAGGGACTGTATCGTTTAGATCTGTCTCGACTTGTAATGATACTTCTTAAACTCCTGCATAATAATATAATTTCGTCTCTTAGCTAAAAAAAAAAAAAAGAAGGAAATTGCCCTAGCTGTTGCGTAGCCTTCTACTGTGAATCCCCCGCAAGTAATATTCAATAATAAGCTTCATACTAGCGTTAGGTCTTCGTATATCAAGTAAGACTGATGTTGATCAAACTGCCCTTAATTAGTATTCTTGGTCTCATTGGGCTTCGGCGTTCTTACTTTCTCATCTGAGATAGACGAATTAGCTTCACTTTTAATCCAAAGTGTCATTCCCAAATTAAAAATTGCATAAAAAAATAAAAACTATGAATGTTTCTTCAGCTAGATCTACTTCATGTCATGCGATAGCTCTTGCCATCCCTCCACTTTACTGGTTTGGATACTGGCCATGTCTTCTCGCTCGTTCAGCAGGAAAACAACACGAGAGGCTGGCATCCCCTCCTCAGCTTCAGGGTTCTTGCACCGATATATTCGTTTAATCTCGTTTTCATCCAAAAATTATTCCTACACATATAAGACACATACATTAATTATGACATAAACCATAACAAATATTCTCCAGATATGAGGCGAAAATATACTGAACACATAAATTTTTAGCCAATATCATCATCTCACACTTAGATCTTTATTTTTGCTCGAGCAAAACACATTTATAGTAGAAGAAATAAACTTAAACAAATAATGTTAAAAGCCTCAACACATTCATTTTTTCAATTAAACACTCAAACAACTTGCTCATGGCACCCTAACCCAAAGATCGACTTCATCTCACAAAATACTCTCCGGCTAACTTGCTCACTCTGATTGAAAAATCTAGTAACTTCATCTATCCATCATGAAACATGTGCCTCCACCATAAATTAAGAGAGATAATAGTTCACACACTCAAATAAAAATTCGAATATAATTTTGGGACTCAAATATTAGAAGAATTAGTACACCGTCATAAAGAAGTTTACGTGCACACAAAAGGTACGTACTATATACTTGCCTATTATGTAAATCTCCACTAATGTAGATATGCTTAGTAAAAGTAAAATAAGACTTAATCAAGGTTGTATTGTCGGCTTTGAGACAGGTAAGATAATGTAAGTAATCGTGACTAGACCCCTAAGCACTTACAGAGAATTAAATTTCAGCATACTTTCTTTTGCTTCAAATTTCTCCTTTTTTATAACTTAGATCAATACCCAATCTTCCCTTTATTTATTTTCACTTTCATGCAAAAAGGACGCTCTTATTCTTCTTCTTTTTTCCAACATTTTTTCTTCTTCACACATTCTTTTTCTTTTCTTTGTATTTCACCCATTCACTCTCCTCATTGCAAACAAAAAAAATATCTTTGACTTTCACTTTCAAATAGTCTCTTTATACAGTTCAACCAATCCTCTACTCTACTTTAGCTATTAGCTCATTGTGTACTTGTAAGTGCTAAAAAAAGTAGGGTATTTAATACATCCAAGTTATACCCTAATTTAGAGTACAAAGCAGTCGTGACAAATATAGTAACTCTTTCGAGTTAAAATCGTATTCACAAGGAGTTTATATAGTGTTGCGGTGTATACCTAAGTTGCGAGACTTAAAATATTTTAGGTTAACTTTTTAACAAAGTCTTGAGTAATTAAACTACGAGTTAAACTACCAAATTTTACTACGACAATTTATCAAACACTTAATATGCGAAAATTGAACTAAGTTATAACAAATAGAGAAAGACTTATTGTAGTCCTAACTTAGGTTTAAACCTAATGGGTGAGATCTAATATGCTTGCTTAACTGCTCAAGATTGTTATGACTCTCAAATTTAAGGAACTCACTCAATGCCTCTCAAATATAGAGTGTTTATGCCTAAAATAGCTTTCTGAAGTCTAAAGTAGGAATAAAAACAATTGATTATGACTCCAAGTGGAATTATCACTATTGTAGTTCAAATTCTTTAATTAGACTAATCAATCACTCAACTAGTTTAATAAATTGATAGTCAAGTTTTCCTCAACTTAGTTCCTCTTTCTCAAATAAGAACAAAGTCAAAAAGGCATAACTAATGTTTGCAATCACTAACTCAAATTTAAAGTATGAAAATGACTAACTAATAATTAACCGAATCATAAACAAGCATATTAATAAAATTCCATAAAATTCACATATTAAATTACCACTCTAGATAAAAATTTAGCTACTCATAACTAAGAAAAGAAAATTACAAAATATTGAAGAACAACAATACAAGACTAACTACTATTTGAAATATTAAAGTGAACTCTATGTTGGAACGTGATTTGCTCTCTTCCAAGTTTCAAGATGAAAAGAGGCCCTAAGAGAGCTTAAAAATCCTATTTATAATGCTGTAGAATTTCCGACCAAAATGCCATTCAGGCTCTTTTGAAGCCGCACAAAGGAAAGTGCAGTTCGCACTTTTTAAAATTCAAGTGGGGTTTGCGGTCTCCGGTCAGGTTTTGCTGCTGCACTTTAGGTTTTGCTGTCGCACTCTAGAGAGATATAAAATCAACTATCTTCTCAATCTCTGATCTTTTGGCTTATCAATGTGGGCTATTTTGCGGGTCAAAGTGCGGCCGCATACTTGATCTTGCGGACCATATTTCTAGCTGAGGTGTTAAGGCTTCAATTTCTCGATTTGTTGTCGCAAGATCATTTGTGCGGGCGCACTTTTATTTTTGCAAATCGCACTTCTTCCTGTCCTTATTTCCAATTGAATTGCCTAGATTTGTATTTTTGAGTCATTCTTCCTTCAAGCCCCTAAATTTTTCACAACGTTAGAATTGAGCATTAAATAATTACTTTCGAACTTAAGATTATAGCAAAAGGTAATAGTTAGTGGTTAAAATCCTCATTTATTAACTTTTCCAAACTTAAGTCCTTGTTTGTCCTCAAGCAATTAAGTTAACACCTTCTCTCCCCATCACTTTTTTTAGTTTATCAAGAAGTTAAATACAAATCATTTGTAACTCAGTTACTATCAGTTAATACCCACGATAGATAAGGCTTCCAATCTCAAAAAGATATATTTTGTCCATCTGATGCAATTTTAGTGTGACATTTGAGCCTCAAAGGTTAGCTTCACTTCTAATGATTCCTTGATTATTCATGTTCATCATGGTAGGCCCCAAACTCTTCCTCTTCTACCTTCAATTTGTATTGGCACTTTAAGAATTTCACTCAATTTCTTATGCAACAAAGGTTTCAGCCTCCTCTCACAAAGATTGATCATAAGTTAAGCTTCAAATATTATAGGTTTGCCCCTCGTGTACAACTCTATTAGTGTAAGCATGCTAGGTTTAAAATTAAATAAGACTTTTTTCGGGTTGTAATAAAGGACCTTTACTTTAGGGTATGATAGAATAATATGTATGAGTGGATACAACTTTCCTAAGCACTTCACTCAGTCCACCTTTCATAAATTTTCTTTTCTTGTCAAGAACGCTTCTTCCATACTTTTTTTCTATTTTCAACAAGGCACAATTGAGAGAACTTCTTGAAATTTGTTCTACTTCTTTGAAGTTAGAGAGACACATCATCTCTCTTTATTATCAATATTGCTCAAAGTCTTCTTTGATTCACCTTTATTATTTTCTTGAAGCTAGAGAGACTGGCATTATTCTTTGTGATTAATTTCTTCCCGTCTTTCTTCTTTGCTCTTTTAGATCCTCCTCTTTGGTAAGGAGTCTTCTAGCCTTTCCTTCTTTTCTTCATTATCAACAATCGCTGCTTGTTATTTTTCAATGTGAGTTGTGTTCTTCTTTCTTTTGGTGCCTTGGTGTATTTATAGCTTCCACATCATAATTTTTCCATCTCTTACCTTAAACATCAGCTTTAAGCCCATGTAATAACTGTGAGTGCTTAGAAATTTTAGGACATCAAGAGAAAATATGAACAAAAAAGGGAAGGTTTGTAAGAGGTTCCAAAAGAACCAGGCTAGAGGCTCAAAAGGTTTGATTAGGTAAAATGTTTAAAGGGTATCAACTGAAGGATCAAACGGTCCAAGGAAAGCCTAAAATCATATTTTAAACCAAGCATACTCAAGATATTGCATTGAAGTACATTCGGGGTAAGTTTCATACTACAACTCAAACAAGTGAACCTATAGCAAGATTATTCCTTACCTCATATGCAAATAGACCATAAAATAAGATAGAGTCTAAAACTCGCAACTATCAAAATCATTTCACAAGATTTTTATTGCTTACACAACCAATCAATGACTCAAAAAGGTAACCTAAGAGCCTCAAGGTCACTTTAATAGAATCACTCTCTCAACAATTCAAACATTTGTCTCAAACCATAAGAATGTAGTTAAGTGTGTTGGTATCAAATGAGGTACAAATGATCTTGTTCAATGAACTTCTCAATCAAGGATTTCATTATTACAAGTCACTACTAATAATACCAAAGCATGTAACAGACTAATTCTCTTAAGAAAGTTGTCGCGCTATATATCATTGAGAAAAGTCACTCGTTTCAAACAAAAAACCTACCCTTAAAAAGAACCGCGACATTAAAAAAATCAAAGGCTTATTAAACATACCAAACAAAAACATAACTCCCAAATGTACCAAAATATAACAACTATTAACTACTAATCATATCAAGCTACTAAGAAACTGACAAATGTCATCATCAAATTATTACAACCCAAATCATACGTCAAAACAAATCCTCCAACCCCGAAATGAAAAGTAAGCATTGTCCCAAATGCTTATAAGCATAATAAAAGGATAAAGAGGGGTGAATAAACTCCCTAAGTAACCTCACTAGCTTGTGTGTCATATTGAAGCTTAGTATGCTGAGTCTTAGCTAGCTGAATGATATTAGTATCCATGGGGACCCTTGTGTGGTAAACACGTCTCGAACAACTGCAGTAATGCTGTAAACTACGCAGGACTCCTCAATGTGCATGGTCGAGGAATCTTAAGAAGTCAGAGATGGTGGTGGCTACGCTTGGCCCATCAACATGTCGAAAAGCAAGCAACCATTTGCTTCACTTTTACTCCCAGTGTGTCAATCTATTTCTCGATAGCCTGTAACTTCTTCAGATCTTTTACTTATTTTGCCAAATTTTTGACTACTGAGCCATATTGGACTAGCGTATCCATGATCACTTTCTTATTGAAAAATAATTGTTGAATCTACTAATAAGTGATGGGAGTAGGCTATGAAGTGTACTGCCCAGACACTACAGTTGTCAACCCCGTCAACTTTGCGCTAGCACTCTGCATCCAGTTGTTTAGACTCGCTAATGGCCGAGTAACTTACAAAGAAGACAATGTATTAGAAGGCATTGGAAATGATCTAACAACTAGTGCAGGAGGAGGTGCAGAATATTCTGTGCCAACAACCATGGCATAAGGTGATGAATCAACTAAGAAGGAAGGAATATCTGAAGTCCCAACGGGTGCTACTACGAGCTCTTCAGACCGGCCAGTAGTAGCAGGGCCCTGGCTGCTCTTTTTAGTCTTCGGGTTCTTGGGGTCTTTCAATGAGTACAAGTCAAATGGCCCTGTTGGTTTGATTTGTGTGTTGTTCGGCCTTGATTTTACCTTTGCATCCACTAGATACTCAGTGATAGTGCTCGAATATAGGTAAGAAGTGTTCTCTTGTTGGGCCACCAGTGATATGTTAGCAGACATCAGGGCTCCTACATTAATTGGATACCCAACCATTATAGAAGCCACTAGGACTGCCCCCTCCAATGGCAAGTGATTCTCATCCAAGCTCGGATCAAGTCTGGTACACACAAAGATCTGTCACCCTTTTTACTCAAAGCTCAAGGTGTTCCCAAAAATCCTTACTCCAGCATCCACCCAAGAAGGAGAAATCCCTGCTGCAAAGTTTCAGCAACCCATGGTCGGCTTTCTTTTCAGCAAGTTTAGCCAGGTACACAATTGGCTCCACATTTTCAAGCCCTAAATAATCATTCAATATCTTCTATCAAACTTCACCTTGAGACTTCTCTCCTTTGTGAATTTGGTCCCTTTCACTATATGTTCTGTGTTGGCATAAATTCACGCACAAGGTGCTCTTGAATATCAACTAGTGGTTCTATGAATAGGATCTAACCCTTTCTCTTAGTGAATTGCTCTAGGAAATCTGGATTGTATTTCGCTAACTCTTTAGTACAGATTTTCCTTTCATGAGTGAGTGATCTCTCCATTCACCCTCGCTTGAATTGAAGAAATGCTTTATAGCTCAAGAATATGTCTTACCGAACCACCACGTTCTTATTTGACCTCTCTTGGTTATCTCTCACAATTGTGTTTCCTTTGCCATTATCAAGCTTATCTTCTGATGGTGAGTCATCTTCTTGTGTGCGGACTCATGACTAGGACTTTGAATAGCTAGTGAACTTTTAAGCTCGGATTGGGATGCAGATTGTCCCTGTGGCGAGTCCTTTATTATGCTCCTCAGGGTGAGCCCTAGAATTTCCGTCTGAGGCCCTCCTCCCCCATATGGGACATAAGAGTCAGACTCTGTTGGACCTTGACCTCTTCAGTATCAGTCATCTTCTTCCTGCTTATTAGCTTCTATACAATTGGTGGCAATGACCCTCTACCCCTACATCTATTTCTTCCTTGTCCTCGACTTTTAAAAGTTTCAGCTTTACTCTTGATCTTACCATTTTTTGTTATAGCACAAAGAAGTATGCCAGGGTAGTACTCACATCATATGATTCAACAGTATATGTTTAACAATCATTCAGACATCAGATATTCGATGGGACAAATATGGTAGAAAATGGGAAGTCGTTTTAAGACATGCTGGAGACAACTGAATTTTGTGGTCCACACTATTAAAGTATAATCACATTTTTAAAGGTGCGATAGTAATTGGGCTTGTGCGGTTCCCACTTGAGATATGTTGCCTTAGGTCTTAGAGAAGAGGTTCTCTGATTATCTTTGCGGACCTCCCTTTGAGGCCGCAAAATTCAATTGTCATCCGCATAATTCTATGCGGTCTGCACATGAGCTATGGTGCCTCAGGTTTAAAATAGTAGGTTCTTTAATTATTAGTGCAGGCTTCCCTTTGCGGCCGCAAAAATTCAATTGCAATCCGCATATTTCAGGTGTTGGGATGGCCCTCCAAACTTGCGGACCGCAAAACCAAATTGCGGTCCGCACAGTTGATACCAACATAGACATGCATATGACATAGTGCACCTAGTGATTTTTAAGACAATTCGATAAGTATGGGTGTTCAAATGAATGCTAACCTTCACAAGTGCAACATGTGTAAATTTTAACTTAAGCCCATTCTAACAATACAATTCTAGAACCTCAAACCCCCTTATGCATACAATTAAGATCGAAAAACTAGGAAAGAAGATGAAATCGAAGAAAATAATTGAAAATTAAAAATGTCATACCAGATAATGTTAATTTCACACTCAAAGACTGAATTTGCATTGCTGAGTTGGGTTTAGTAGTGTTTTCGGTTGATTTCGAAAGAGGCAAGAATGTTAAGGTTTGTACAAAAGGTGGAAGCGTAAAAAGTCAAACTTGACTACCATTTAAACTTACCATTGGGTCGGGGCAGAAGGAGTGAGTGTAGCCGAAAAAGTGCAGTATGGTTCGCATTCAGTTACCTGGACCCTTTTTGTGCCTTTTCGAAGTGCGATTCGCACTTTTAGAGTATTGCAGCAAAAATGATGCCCTCGAACCCTTGAACTATATGAATTAAAAAAATGTGTGGTTGCAATTGGTTTTGTGCAGCCGCAAAGTCCTCCGGACTGCTGTCAGCATTGATGACACAACAGTTTAGAGAACTTTTATTTGGTCACTTGCTCTTCCTTATGTTTGTGCGGTCCACAAAATAAATGTGTGACCCTAACTCCACATTTCTACTTGTAAGAAAGTGTTGCAGCCGCACCACATGAAGCGCGGTCCGTAAATGTTGTATTCTGCTTGTCATCTCACAATATTTAACACTTTTCATCATGACATACATCAATTCTTATTAAAAAAATAAATTTTTACACTAAGAAATGAAGAAAAGAAGAAAAAGAAAGAAAGCAAATCATGGGTTGCCTATCAAGAAGCGCCTTATTTAACGTCGTGGCACGATGCAATGTCAATTCACTAGCATGTGAAATAAAGAACCGCCACCACTTGTCTCTCACCAATGTTTCCCAAGTAATGCTTCACCCGATGACCATTGATTCGAAATACTTCATCGTTCTTATTATTCAAGTCAAATGCACCACAAAGAGTCACACTCACAACTTCAAACGGACCACTCCATTTTGATTTAAGCTTCTCATGAGACATTCACAATCTTGAATTGAATAGCAATACTAGATCACTGACCTTGAACTCCTGGTTCCAAATATTATTGTCATGAAGATATATTATCTTTTCCTTGTACTATGGCGAACTTTCATAAGCATGATATCGGAATTTATCCAACTCATTCAAATGAGCAACCCGTAAGTTAGCAGCTACATTCCGATCAAGATTTAACTTCTTTAATGCACACATTATGTTGTGCTCCAACTCCACTGGAATATGATAAGCCTTTCCAAACACCAACCGGTATGGGAACATCCTGATAGATGTCTTATAAGTTGTTCTATATGCCCATAGATCATCATCAGGATTTTTGGACCAATCCGTCCGATTTGAATAAGTTGACTTGGACAAAATACTCTTTATCTCCTTATTGGATACCTTCACTTGCCCACTTTCTTGAGAATGATAAGGGGTAGTCACCTTGTGAGTGATACCATATTTTCCAAGCAATGTGTCAAAAGCTTTGTTGCAAAACCCTCCGTCACTTGTTATTCCTCTTGGAGTCCCAAATTTGTGAGATGTTCCTTTTCAAGAAAGCTTCCACACTCCTAGCCTCATTATTAGGTGAAGCGACGGCTTCTAACCATTTAAACACATAATTCACTACGACCAAGATATAGGTATAACCAAAAGAATTCATTAATGGACCCATAAAATCAATATCCTAAATCTCTAGGATAGTTGTAAGGCATTTCATGTTTCTTTGAAATTCCACTGGCTTGTTTGTATTCATCGCATCTCTTCACCAACTCACTAGCATCATTGTAAAAAGTAGGCAAATAGAATCCACAAATTAAGATTTTTGCCACTATTCTTGATCCACCGAAACGACCACCATAATGTGAAGAATGACAAATCACAAGAATGTCTCTTTGCTCCTCATCTAGCACACATCTCCTAATCAAATTCGAAAAAGATATTCTTCCCAGTAATAGTCCTTGAAAATCTCTTTTGACTTTCTTTATTTGATTTGAAGTGAACTTCTCCGGAATGATATGCTAGTAATGTAATTAGTCAGATCTGCATACCGTGGTACCTCTCTCAGGGAAAATGCCAAGATTTACTCATCGGGGAAGAAGTCATTGATCTTAAGGCCATCATGTGACCTTCCCTCCTCCTCCAAATGCAACAAGTGGTCTGCCATTTGATTTACACTCCCCTTCTTATCTAGGATCTCAATGGTAAATTCTCGCAATATAAGCATCCATCTCATTAGCCGTGCTTTGGATTCCTTTTTGCTTATAATATACCTAAGTTCCACATAATCCATGTGTACAATGACCTTGGCACTCATCAAGCAAGGACAAAACTTCTCAATAGCAAACACAATAGCAAGCAATCCCTTCTTCGTAATCGTGTAATTTACTTGGGAAACTATTCATGGTCTTACTAATATAGTAGACCAGATGAAAAATATTATTTATCCTTTGCCCCAAAATAACCCCGACCGCTATATCACTTGCATCACACATGAGCTCAAATGATAAGCTCCAATCCAGAGACATGATGATAGGAGTGGTAGTCAACTTGATCTTCAACTCTTCAAAGGCCCTCATGCACTTAGCATTAAAATTAACCTTAACATCTTTTCTGGAGATCTTGGGCAAGGGTTTACAAGTTTAGAAAATTCTCTGATGAATATTTAGTAAAAACCTGCAAGGCCTAAGAAATTCCGCAAATCCTTCACCAAAGTTAGATGTAGAATCTTGGAAATCACTTCAATTTTTGCTCTATATCAACTTCAATATCTTTCTTGAAGATTTTATGACGAGAACAACGCCCTCCTCAACTATGAAGTTATATTTTCCCCAATTAAGTACGAAATTTGCTTCCTCACATCTAGTCAATACCTTGTCCAATTTAGCAAGACAATCATCAAATAAATCCCTTACCAACGAGAAATTATCCATGAAGATTTCAAAGTAATCATCCACTATGTCCGTGAAGGTAGCCATTATATACCGTTGAAAAGTTAACAATGCATTACATAAACCAAAAGGGGCATCCGCTTGAAAGAAAAAGTACCATATGGGCAAGTAAAAGTGGTCTTTTTTAATCTTTAGATGTAATGAGAATTTAGTTCTATCCCGAATAACCATTTAGAAAACAACAAAAAGCACACAGCCAATCTATCAAGCATTTGATCTATGAATGGAAGATAGAATTGGTATTTCCTAGTAACTTTGTTGAGCTTTCGTTAATCCATACAAACTCTCCACCCAGTAATCGTTCTAGTAGGGATCAATTCATTCTTATCATTGTAAAATAGTCATACGCCCTTCTTTGGCACACAATGAACTGGTGAAGTCCATGAACTATAGGAAAAGGGGTAAACAACCCCAGCATCCAACTATTTAATATCTCCTTTTTGACCACCTCTTGCATTGCTTCATCAAGTTTCCTTTTATGCTCATTATATGGTCTAGCACCATCCTCCAACTTGATCTTGGGCATGCAAAAAGAGGGGCTTATACCTTGAATGTCCGTCCAGGTCCACCTAATTTCCTTCTTCCTCCTTTTGTATAACCGCCAATGTGGAATCTACCTGATCTTTAGTCAAACAAGGAACAAGGAACTCATACGTAATTTGTGGTGGCAAAAGCTGCAACTCCAAAGTGGATGGCTCTTCGATTGAAGTCTTTGTAGAAGGAGTCTCCCTATTTTTAAGATCCAATGCTAACTTTTGGGGTGCATAGTTGTATAATTCCATCCCTTGCAAGGAGGTGACACATTCCATGAAGTCATTCATTTCATCATCATCAAATTTTAACAAGACAACTTCCAACATATCACCAATATTATTGTAGCACTAGTGTCATCCACTATGATATCGGCTATCCAGTCCAAAAAAGAACACACATCGTTGCTAATTGGTTGACTCATGAAGTTGCACATATGAAATACCACTTGTTCATCACCAACCCAAAAGTGAATTTGCCAGCTTCATAATAGGGCCTTTTTTAGAAAGGAATGGCCTCCCAAGAATGATTGGAACTTCATAGTCCACTTCACACTCTAAAATAACAAAGTTCGCCTGAAGAATGAACTTACCAAAACGAGCCAATACATCTTCAGTCACTCCCAATGGTCTTTTCATTGTGTGATCTGTCATTTGTAAACTCATAGATATAGGTATTGGTTTCCCAATCCCAAAGTTTTGAAAAACAAAAAGGGCATCAAATTGGTACTTGACTTAAGATCACATAAGGCCTCAACAAAATCAGCACTCCCAATAGTACAAAGAATTGTGAAAGCATCGAGATCCTTAAATTTTGGAGCCATGGAATGAACAATAACACTAACTTAATGAGCGACCTTGTTTGTTTCAAAATTCATCTATCTCTTCTTAGTCACAAGATCCTTCATGAATTTGACATTGCAGGCATTTGCTCCAAAGTTTCCACCAATGGCACATTAATAGGTAAACCCTTCATCATTTGTATGAACTTATTAAACTGATTCTCAACATTTTTCTTAGCAAGTCATTGAGGATAAGGAGGAGAGTCTTTGGAAAAGATGCCTTAGCCTTTTGTACTATCAGCCTCTGTATGTCAGTAACATGATCACTAGACGAGTTTACATCTTCTTGAGTCTCTACAATGTCATCATAAATGTCAATTCAGACTTCATTACTTACTTGCGCATCGCCATGTGGAACCTCCTAATCTTGTATCACATGCTCATCATCCACATTTCTTTTTCCATTTTGCTTCGGTGCATCCCCGCCTTTTCCACCCCTAGTGACAAGCGTCATAGCATGCCCCGTGTTATTACCACCTTTAGAATTTGCCACCGTGTTGCATGGTAATGCACCCTTAGGATAGTGTTAAGGTCTTGATAGATTTTTCCTATTTGAACTTCAAGAATCCGTATAGAAGTGGTGTGAGAAGCAAGTTGAGCATCTGAATCACGTTCTTCTCCATCAATTGCTTGATCATATTCTCAGTCCTACCCATATCATTGCTTGAAGAACTTGAACCTTGGGAATGGTAGAGAGGCGGGTTGCTTGGTTGTTGGTACCCAATTTCTTTGGTTGTTGTTCCCCCAATTTCCTTGACTATTGCCTCCCTAATTGCTTGATTGTTATAAGGATGCCATTAGCCTTGATTTGACCCTTGAAAATTGCTTCTTTTTTTGATAATTATTCACAAATTGAAACTCTTCATTTTGCTCTTGATAGGCATCATTTTGATTGTAACCTTCCTAATCTTGTGAGTATACCTCCTATCATGGTTGGAATTTATTGCCATAGCTTCTCTTCTTGGCCAACACATGAATGCCCTTCATTGCATGCACGTGTTTAGGAGATTGTGTTTGTTGGAGTTGCGCTTTGTTTAATTGGCTCATGGTAGTGGCCAATTCGGCAATAGCTTGATCATGGTCTTGCAGCTCTTTGTTGAGATAGATCATGTAGGGGTCACCTTAGGGAACATTAGCTCGGGATTGCCAAGCCGAAGATGTCTCTTCCATCTCATCAAGAATCTCACGAGCTTCTGCATATGGGATAGTCATGAAATTGCCACCGGCCAATTGATTTACTACACATTAATTGGTAGTATTGATACCACGATAGAAGGTTTGTTGTATCATGTTTTCGATCATATTATTATTCGAGGACTCCTTCACCATGGTATAATACCACTCCCATATCTCATGTAGTAGTTCATTTAGCTCTTGTCAAAATGCTAATATATCGTTTCTCAATGTTGCCAACTCATTCCAAGTATGAATTGAATTATTTGGTAAGAGCTTCGACCAATCTAAAGCTTTCCCATGTAGTGAGAAAGGGAATAGCCTTAGCCTCAAAGAATTCTCTGAGACATTTATTTGCTTGCTTTTTTTGAACGTGCATCCACAAAACATTTCAAATGTTTATAAGCATTTTGATGCATTGCTCCGGTGAAATAGCCTCATTGCTCTATCAAGGTAAGCATTATATTGCTGATTTGGAAGTTTCCCGCCCTAATACGAGGGGGAAAAATAACACTTGCATATCCTTCATTTGACATGTTTCGGTGTTGGGCCGCATGGGCTTGTGGTGGTGGCGGAGGAAGTGGGGTGTAGGCACATTGTCATTTTGGAGGTGTCCTTGGCGGTTTCCTTGTCGTACCAGAGGCAATTCATCAAGTTGTTCCTCCGCGCTATCTACCTGTCCCAACTGCAAATTACCAAGTTCGTTATTCGCCATTGGTAACCTAAAATCACAAAAAAGAGTTAGTAACACAAAAATGAAAGAAGATACTCAAGAAACAAACTCAAGTATATAGCTAATATTGTAAACTCCCTAACAACGTCACCAAAATTTGATCGCCCAAGTTAGTAGTTGTGCAATCATCCTTGTTTGAGTGCATTAGGGCTCATCCGTGATGGTCTCGATGTGCTTGTCCTTAGGGACACGTTGTTGCGAGGTGGTGCTAAGAAGGTGTTCCTTAGTATGGGTGATGTGTTGCTACTTCTGGGTCAAATCTGTGCTTCTAGTGTTGATGGTTCGACAAAGATGATCCTTTTCAAAGTTCATACTTCAAATTTCCAATTTTCACATCAAACGCTAAAACGGCCTGGGGTTCGCCTGGGACTCCAACCAAACATGCGTATAAGTCCAAAATCATGATATGAACCTACTGAAATCGTCAAATATTGATCCAAGATCGTTTACCAAAAGTATTGACTATGGTCAACTCTAACCATTTTCAAATTCAAAAATTAAGTTTCTTTAAAAATTCACATTTAGACTTTTCGGAAGTAATATGGACCACACACGCAAGTCATAAATCGTCAAATAGCACTTTGAAAGCTCTCAAATCACAAAAAGGAGAGCTACTACTCAAAACTACCTATCAGATCGTTACATCTCTACCTCTAATAGAAACGTTCTTCCTTGAACAAACATAGAAATGTACTTAGAATGGTAAAAAGATGCGGATATCTACTCCTCATGTCAAACTCGGACTCCCAAGTAGCCTTCTCAGCCGCCTGACCTCTCCAACACACTTTCATAGAAGGAATATCCTTAGATCTCAATGATCGAACTGCTGGTCTAGAATAGCCACCGACTCTTCTTCAAAAGTCAAATTCTCATCAAGCTGCACTGTGCTGAAGTCCAAAACACGTGAACTCTTCATGGTACTTCCGAAGCATGGAGACATGAAATGCCGGATGTACCCTCTGCTAGGCTAGGAGGCAATGCAAGCCTATAAGCAACCTCCTCAACTCTCTCCAAGATCTCAAATGGACCAATGAACCTCGGGCTCAACTTTTCCTTCTTCCCAAATTGCATCACGCCCTTCATAGGCGAATCTCGGATAAAAACCTTCTCACCCTCCATTTAAGCCACATCACGAACCTTCCTATCAACATAAGTCTTTTGCATGGACTGTGATATACGAAGTCGCTCTTAAATCAATTTCACCTTCTCCAAAATATCATGAATTAAATCTTGCCCAACAATCTAGCCTCACCGGATCAAACCAACCAACCAGAGAACGACATCGTCTCCCATATAAGGCCTCATACAAAGCCATCTGGATACTCGACTGACAGTTGTTGTTGTAGGCGAACTCCACTAGAGGTAGAAATAGGTCCCACTAACCTTTGAAATTAATAATGCATGCTCTCGACATATCCTCCAAAATCTGAATTGGTTTGCTTGGACTGCACGTCTGTTTGAGAGTTGAACATGGTACTCAACTCCACCTGTGTACCCAGCTCACGCTGCACTGTTCACCAAAAGTGTGAAGTGAACAACGTTCCACGGTTTAAAATGAAAGAAATGAGCACATCGTGTAGGTGAATAATCTCCCCGATGTAAATCTGAGCCAACTCCTTTGAAGAGTAGGAAGTCATCATCGTGATAAAATATACAAACTTGGTCAACTGGTCCACAATGACCCAAACAACATCATACTTCCTCAAGGTATGTGGTAAGCCTACCACAAAGTCCATAGTGATGTTCTCCCACGTCCACTCTGGTATCATCAACTTCTGAGACGTATCACCCAGTTTTTGATTTTCATACTTCACATGTTGACAATTCAAACACCGAGAGACATGTCCAACAATGTGTGTCTTCATCTTCCGCCACCAATAATGCTGCTTCAAGTCACGATACATCTTCGTGACAGCTAAGTGAATGGAATACCATGAACTATGCGCCTCTTCAAAGATCAACTCTCTCAACCCATCAACATCCGAAACACAAATCCGGCATTGAAGCCGCGTAACATCATCCCCAATCACAATCTTCTTAGCACCACCCTGTTGAACCGTGTCCTTTAACACCAACAAGTGAGGATCATCAAACTGGCGAGCCTTGATGCGCTCCAACAAGGATGATTGTGTCACAACAAAAGCAAAACCCGTACTAGGCTCCGAAATATCCAACCTCACAAACCTATTAGCCAAAGCCTAAACATCCATGGCCAATGGTCTCTCCACTGCTTGTATAAATTCCAAACTACCTATGTTCTTCGCCTTCCTACCAGCCATCACATTAGCCTTTCCTTGATGATACAATATGGTGATATCATAGTCTTTCAATTACTCCAACTAAGATCTTTTTGCTTAAATAGATTTTGGAGACTCCGATGGTTACTATAGACCTCACATGAAACATCGTATAAGTAATGTCTCTAAAGCTTGAGCACGTGAAACATGACTACTAACTCCAAATCATGCACGGGGTAGTTCGTCTCATGGATCTTAAACTGACGACACATGAAGAGAATCACTCTATTATCCTACACCAATACCGGTTAAGTCCAATACGTGATGCATCACAATACACAGTGTAAGACCCTGAACCTGTGGCAACACCAACACTGGGGCTGTACTCAAGGAAGTCTTAAGCTTCCGACAGCGTTCCTCAAATTCATCAGAACATCTGAAAAAAGCACCCTTCTGAGTCAACTTGGTAAATGGGGCTGAGATACATGAAAATTCCTCCATGAAACGGCGATAGTAGCCACCCAAACCCAAGAGGTGTAGAATCTCTATAGTTGAAGTAGATCTGGACTAATTATGTACTACCTCAATATTCTTGGAATCTACCTTGATACCATTAGAAGACACAACATGACCCAAAAAGGAAACTGAGTCCAACCCACACTTCAAAAACTTGGCATAGAGCTGTCGATCCCTCAATATCTGAAGTACAATCTATAGGTGCTGCTCATGTTTCTCTCAACTGCAGGAGTAAACCAGAATCATCAATGAAGACAATCACAAAGGAATACAAATAAGGCTTGAGCACACGGCTCATCAAATCCATGAAGGCTGCTGAAGCATTTGTCAAACCAAACAACATCACCAAAAACTCGTAATGACCATAACGAGTCCCAAAAGTTATCTTACGGGCATTCATGTCCTAATCTTCATCTAATGGTACCAGATCTCAAATCAATATTGGAAAATTCCTTGGCACCCTAGTCACATAGCAACAGCTCGAGCCCGTGACCTCCTAGTCACATAGCAACAACTTTACCAGTTACGCCAAACCCTTCCAAATTGATAATCAATTATAGGTAACAAATACTTGATCTTGATGGTACTTTGTTTAATTGCCAATAGTTAGTGCACATCCTCATTGATTTGTCCTTTTTCTTAACAAACAACAATAGCGCACCCCAAGGTGAAATACTCGATCTAATGAATCCCTGATAAGAAAATACTGCAGCTAATCCTTCAACTCCTTCAACTCGGCTGGAGCCATACGATACAGTGGAATAGAAATAGACTGAGTACCCAAAACCAAATCAATGCAAAAGTTAATGTCCGTGTTGATTGGCATACTCGGTAAGACTATTGGAAACACCTCTAAAAACTCGATCGCAACTGATACTGAATCCATAGGAGGAACCTCCGCACTAGAATCTTGAATGTAAGCCAGATATGTTAAGCACCTGTTATCAATCATATGTTGAGCCTTCAAGAATGAAACCACTCTACAAGTAGAATGACCAAGAGTCCTCTCCATTCTAATCTAGGCAACGTCGGCATAACTAAAGTAACAGTCTTGGCGTGTCAATTCAAGATAGCATAATACAGGGATAACCAATCCATACTAAGAATAACCTTAAAATCCATCAAATCCAACAACAAGACACCAACCATAGTATCAAAATCATTAATAGTAACAACACAAGATCAGTACACCCGATCAATTATTATAGTATCTCCAACCGGTGTAGACATAGAAACAGGTATATAAAGATAATCACGAGTCAAACTCAAGTGCGATGCAAATATGAAGACACATATGAATACATAGAACCCGAATTAAACAACACGAAAGCATCTCTATGATAGATTGAGATAATACCTGTAAAAACTGCATCGGACGACTCTGCCTCGGGCCTACTTGGGAATACATAACATTGAAGTTGAGCCCCACCAACCTGTCCTCCACCTCTAGGATGACCTCTCACGGGCTGGCCTCTACCTAAGGCTACCTGGCCCCGCCTCTAGCTGATTGAGCGGGTGGTAAAGCAACCAGCACCGGAGTCATGCCACGAGTACCCTACTGTAGCATGTTGCCCTACAATTTAGGACAATACCTCCTGATATGACCCACAACTCCACACTCAAAGCAGCTCCTTGTATGGCGTGGCCACCGAATCTGAAACTATCCCTGGCGACTCGAATGACCACAATAATAGCTCTAAATCGTTGGTGCACTAGTGGGAGCTAGAGGTGCACTAAATGTTGGCTTCTTGGAGGGAGTTCCATAAACACTATGACTACCTGATGTACCTTGTGTGACCTATAGTGCTGACTGTATCAGCCTGATAGAATGGCCTCTACCAAAGGAACCCCTGCCTCCGGATGAGGCACCACTGAATCCTCCAAAATGAATGGGGCCTCGTGTCAGAGGTCGTCTCTATCACCTGGCCTCTAATACGCTCAATCCTCCTGGAAATCTTCACTGCCTGAGCAAAGGAAATCTCGGTATCGGCTTCTCTAGCCATCTGAGTATGATGCCATAAGTAAGACCCTCTATGAAGCTCCACACCCTCTCCCTCTCAGTAGGGATCAGGATAGCTGAATGGCGAGACAAATCAACAAAAACTAGTCTCAGACTAAGTAATGGTCATGCTACCCTACTGAAGGCGCTCGAACTGGCTTCGTAACTCCTCTCTCTGGGTGAAGGGAATAAGCTTCTCCAACAACAACTGCGAAAGTTGAGCCCATGTGATAGGAGGTGATCCCGCTGGCCTACCAAGATCATAAACCTACCACCACCTCTTGGCTGACCCCATGCATTTGAAAGACGATGAAATCAACTCCATTGGACTCAACTAGTCCTAAGTTGTACAAAATCTCATGGAACAATCCAAGAAGTCCTGGGCATCCTCAGAAGGTGCACCGCTAAAGTGAGGGGAAATAACTTGGTGGTCTTATACAACCTACGGGCCTGTTCTCGGGCTATGTAGCAACAATAGGCCGAACCGCCCCAACTTGTAGAACTCTTGGGGTATGATAACCATGGGCCATCTACTATGGGGTATGAGTAACGGGAGTCTGAACTCCTCCCTCGGCCTATGAAATGGTTGGTGCCACAGGAATCACACCAGCCTGAGCTATACTCTCCATGAAGCCAACTATGTGGACTAAGGCGTCATGAAGCACTAGGATGCCAATGAACCCCTCTGGGAACGGAGCTGGTCATACTGGCTCGATCTGAACTAGGATCCCTTCATCTTGAGCTATCTAAGGCTCAACTATGTGTGTCGTTGCATTGCTCTAGGCTGAGCTCTACTTCTACCTTTGCCTCTGCCATGGCCCCAGCCCCTAACCCTAGTAGTGGCTGGAATCCGAGGCTCTAGCTCCTGATCAGCTACGGACAAAATACGTGTCCTCACCCTCTGTGAGATAATAAGAGAAGAAAGATTCAAACTTATAATAGAACAAAATCGCATGATAGAGAAAAAAATAAAGTGAAGTTTTCTAAAGTTTTACAGCCTCTAGAAGATAAGTACAGACTTCTCTGTACCGATCCTCAAGACTCTAGTAAGCTTGCTCATGACTCATAGATATGCAGCCTAGGGCTCTGATGCCAATTTATCACGACCCAAAATCCCAACCATGAGATCATGATGGTGCCCAACACGCTTGCTAGGAGAGCCAACATTTAACAAGAGATGAGGAGCTAGTCTAACAGGTAACAACATATTGAGATAGAATAAAAATAAAATCGGTTACATATGATAATAAGGCTAAACCATACGCCTTTCACATAACCTTCCAAGACTTGGTGTCACAGAGTACATGAGCCACTAAAATACTACATATAAGGTCTAAACAAAAATGCAATATTGTTTGACACAAGAAACAACAATAAAAATAGGAAGGGGACTCCAGGGATTGTGAATGCGAAGCAATACTGCCTCAAATTTCCTAATGAAGGGTTTGAGCAATCATCTCTGAACGCCGATGGGACCAACACCGGGATCTGCACAAGAAATGCATTAATATAGTATAAGTACAACTGACCCTATGTACTCAGTAAGTATCGAGCCTAACCTCAACAAGGTAGTGATGAGGCTATGGCAAAACACTCACTGTAAACCCGTATGAGTAATAAGTAGAAAAACAATAACAATATAGAGAAACGAGTAATTACATAATGAACGAAATATAAAATAGAAGACAGAGGGCCCCAAAATATAATCACATCACAGCCTCATAACACCACATGATAGCAGTGTATAACATCCAAGAATGACTACAAGACATCCTTTCCATTGCAGAGCGCAACCCAATCACAATATCAATACCAACAAGTTTCTATACCGTTGTGGCAGGTAACCCGATATCAATGCCAATAACAATACCTTGCAGCTTGCACCCCAATCCCAATTTCAAATAATAATACCGTTGCAATGTGCAACTCGATCCCATTATATTAGTTTTATTTGATAATGCTCCATAGCAATCAACACGACAAGTCTCAAAAAATAATATTAAAGAGAGCTAGAACTCATAAATTCACCAAGGAAGCACGAGCACGAACAATTAAGGTCGCACAATGCAATATCCAAGAAGCTAGTCTCACAACATACACCAACAAGACTTAAAGAAGTTGTAACACGAGAAAAATCTAAGGTCATACAACACAACATAACACAATAGAATAAAACAAGGAACATGTACGACAATAAGGCACATAAGGACATGAAGCATTGACAATATCTATTAAATAAAAAGAGCGAGCATGTAACAAGTAAATGCATACATCTGATCATATCATAAATTAAATGGAAATATGTAATGAATATAGACAGTTAACAAGTGAAAGCATATACGTGTCAAGTAAAAAATCAAGTAACGGCACATACTAAGGAAAAATACGAAATAAGAAATGACATAGTACAATTCATGGCATGAAGTAAGCTAGAACACCCTGCATACTTATACCCATGATAAACTGGTTGGCGGCTGTTGTAGTATCTTGTTGCTTTTCTCACTACTTTTGTACATACAACTACATGAAATAGGAAGGAGTTGTGCTCCTTCACTGACTCAAATATGGTCGGAGCAGTTGGATATCGATGACTTTTGATCTGATCGGAAAACAGCTTTTCCTGCGACCTTTTTTCTCTCTCCATTTTCTCATTTTCTTCTTTTAATTTTGGTTGTTAAATTTTATATGATTGCCCGGATTTGGAATTTATTGGTTGGTTGGTGTTTTGTATCCGAAATTTTCACCGGATTGTGTCTAGAATCTGCCCAAAAATGTAACTATGTCGGGACTCCTGTTTCCGGCATCTCCTTAACTGGACTGGTTTCGAAAATATTGGTTTGGTTCCATTTTTGTTATGGTTGCTTTTTTCCGGATCAGTGTGTTCTGTTTTGACGATCATGCTCGATCTATTTTGTTGTTGTCATTTTTATTTTGTTTGCTGCATTTCTTGATTAGATATTAATTGGTTGAGCAACTCTTTCTTGCTCTTTTGCTGGTTCTTATATGAGATCTTACTGAAATTAAATAAATGTTCACTCTAGCTTATGGAAGGGTATATTTCTGAGATTAATCTGAGATGGGTGATGCGCCAAAAAAATAACCGAATTTGGAAGAATGAAACACAAGGCCCGAAAAATAATCTTTGAATAATATAGGCACGTGCCAATTGACCCTCC
Organism: Nicotiana obtusifolia; assembly: GCA_002018475.1. NCBI lineage: Eukaryota > Viridiplantae > Streptophyta > Magnoliopsida > Solanales > Solanaceae > Nicotiana > Nicotiana obtusifolia. The sequence goes on from MCJB01048530.1 coordinate 48,748, forward strand.
AGATCAGGCCCGAAATAAATAGGCGATGATGATAAACATCAGAAAAGAAAAGATGAGAATGCGATGAAGCAATACCCTTTGGACGGCTACACGGTTGGCCACCGTGGTTGCAACCAAGGCGGTTTCGTTCTCATGTTTTGAAGACCCGAAATTCAAACCTCGAGGCCGTGATGGCGCCTAACATCCACTTGCTAGGCAAGACAATGTCAGATAATCAATTAAACATTATAACAATTTAAAACAGAGTAATAACAATTATTAACGATTGGTAAAACTCAAATACATAAAATAAAATTTATAATATAACACGGTCTAATTAATCCCAAAATCTGGAGTCACCAATACATGAGCAACTAAAATACTACAAAGTATTGTCTAAAGGAAATACAACTATTTGAAATGAAGTAAACATCAAAGATAGAATAAAAGGGGGCTTCAGGGACTATGAACGCCAGCAGCTCTACCTCAAGTCGCCGCCATAGATATGATCCGAGCAGAAGCACAGCTACACATCACTGGGACCAATACCAGAATCTACACTAGAAGTGAAGAAGAATAGGATGAGTACAACCAAGCAATGTACTCCGTAGGTGTCGATCCTAACCTCGACGAGGTAGTGACGAGGCTATGACAAGACACCTACTAAAATCCTGTGTAGATATAGATATAAAGCAACAAAAATAACAAGTAGAGCATTTAAGAAATAATAACGGGGAGGGAAGATGTAAAAGGGAAGTAAGATAAGAACGGCAAGTACTAAATCACCAAGTAGCCGTCTTCCGAAATAATCAACAATGAAACTGAATAAATCACAAAATCCGAAAATCAAAAAAAAACAATGAAACCAACAATGGCACGGCATCATTCATCGTGCTTTTACTCTCATCGACACCATGTAATATCATAAATGCAATGGCATGGCATCACCCTTTGTGCTTTTACTCTCATCCTCACCATATGATAATGATATGATAAATGAAATGGCACGACATCATCCTTCGTATTTTACTCTTATCTTCGCATTACATAATAAATGATAATAAAGCAATCAACTGCATGACATCACCCTTCATACTTCAATCCTCGCAATCTCTCAATCAATGATAGTAATATGCAAATACGGCACGGCAACACCCTTCGTTCTTTTCACTCTTCCTCACCAAGCAACAACAATAATCCAAGGTACCAATGCAAGGTGGAAAGCAAATTTCACTTCAATCATAGTGTTATGATAAACAAACTTAACTTTCAATATCCCAACAAATTCAAAATAAACAATAAATGTGAAGGTGAACAATTAAAGAAATAAAAATCTAACTAAAGCATGGAAAGCATAGTTAATGGAACAACATGGTACAATAAACAATTTTCACCCGCATGCCTTAACCCAATGAGAATGCATATATACTCGTCGCCTTACATATACGTCGTGTCCACATAATTCACGTAGGAAATAGACCAACAAGTCCTAATTCCATCAAGTCAAAGTTAACCACGACACTTACCTCTTCCCTCAACCAAATCAATGCTCAACCACGGCTTTTCCTTTAGAATTAGCCTCTAAACCAGTCAAATCTAGCCAAATATAGTTCAAATATTTCAATATAAGTTTTAGAAACTACTCACGAGTGAAAAAGATTCAATCTTTAATGAATTTAGAAAAGTTGACAAAAGTCAACCCCGAGCTCGCTTGGTCAAAACCCGAGATTCGGACCAAAACCCGATTACCCATTCAACCCCCGAGTCTGGTTATGTGACTTGTTTCAAAATCTGACCTCAATTTGAGGTCTAAATCCTAATTTTATAAAATCCCTAATTTCTACCCAAAATCCCTAATTTCTACCATGAAATTCATAGATTAAACGTTAAAATCAATGGTTGATTATGGAAATACATCAAAACTAGTTAAAATCACTAACCAATAAAGTTGGGATAAAAATCTCCTCAAAATTCCCACTAGGCCGAGCTCTATCTTTCAAAAATGGTATTTTGTGAAATAATCCCGACTTTCAGCTTTTAAAATAGCTGAGCATCAGGTGTTCTTCACATTCGCGAAGCACCTGATGCGTTCGAGAAGAGCAGTGGCCAATTGGCCTTTGCGTTCCCGAAGTCCTTCCCGCATTTGCGAAGGCATCTCCAGCCAAGCCTCCGCGTTCGCGACTCGTTGGTTGCGTTCACGAAGAAAGATTATTCTGCCTCCCCTCATATCCCCAAAGCATCGCGTTCAGAGGAGTTAGTTGAGTTCGCGAGGGTAAGCCCCCCAATGCTTCGCATTTGCGACCTACCTCTTGTGTTCGCAAAGAGCAACCTGCCCCAGCCCAAAATTTCTCCTTCGCGATCGCGAAGCACTAGACACCAGAAACAAAAACTAACAGCTCCAACAAGTTCAAAATGGTCCAAAACCAATCCGATACTCACTCGAGCCTCTCAGGCTCCAAACCGAACATGCAAACAAATGTAATAACATCATATAAACTTGCTCTCTACCTAAAATCATCAAAATAACATCAAATAACAAGAATCGATCATTAAAACTCATGATTTTTTAACTTAAACTCAATTTTCACAATTGCACACATAATGCACCGAAACATGTTCGGGTAACCCCGGACCCCAACCAAACGTGTGTACAACTCCAAAAAAATCATACGAATCTGCCGGAATCGTCAAAATACCGATCTCGGATCGTTTACCCAAAGTGTTGATCGTGGTCAACTCTAGCCTCAGTTTAATCAAAAATTTCATTTTCTTAAATTTCACATACAAAACTTTCATTTTCTTAAATTTCACATTTTTGAAAAGCGACATGGACTATGCACGCAAATCAAGAAACATAAAATGAAGCTATAGGACGTCTCGGATCATGAAAATTAAGGCTAATACTCAAAAGGACCTGTCGGGTAGTCACACATGTCTAGACAGAAATCAAAAAATACAATTTGATAGGCTGGACTGATGAAAGTTGGGGGTATCTACTTCGCATATCGGACTCGGACTCCCACGTAACCTCCTCGATAAGCTGACCTTTCCATTACATTTTCACATAAGGAAAATTCTTGGATCTCAACTTACAAACCTGCCGGTCTAGAATAGCCATTGGCTCTTTCTCATTTGCCAAATTTTCATCAAGCTGCACCTAGTTGAAGTCCAAAACATGTGAGTTGTCCTCATGGTATTTTCCGAAGCATAGGAACATGAAATACCATATGTACCCTTGCTAGGCTAGGAGGTAGTTCAAGTCTATGAGCAACTTCCCCAACTCTCTCTAGGATATCAAACGGTCCAATAAACCTCGGGCTTAACTTGCCTTTCTTCCCAATCCACATAACACCCTTCATAGGCGACACTCGAAGGAGAACCTTTTAACCCCCATATATGCCACATCTCGAACCTTCTGGTCTACATAACTCTTCTGTCTAGACCGGGTTGTGTGATGTCGCTCCTGAATCACCTTAACCTTATCCATAGCATCACGGACCAAGTCAGTGCCCAACAATCTAGCCTCTCACGGATCAAACCAACCAATCGGCGAACGACATCGCCTTCCATATAGACCTCATATGGAGCCATCTGAATGCTCTACTGGAAGCTATTGTTGTACGCGAACTCTACTAGTGGTAACAACTGGTCCCATGAACCTCTGAAATCCATAACACAGGCACGTAACATGTCCTCCAAGATCTGAATAAAGTGCTCAGACTGTCCGTCCGTCAAATGATGAAATGATGTACTCAGCTCGACCGGCGTGCCTAACTCACGCTACACTAATCTCAAAAATACAACACGAACTGCGTGCCTCGTTCAAAACTGATGGAAATGGGCACCCCATGAAGACGGATAATCTCCCGGATGTAAATCTGAGCCTACCGCTCTGAAAAATAGGAAGCCATCACCAGAATGAACTGCGCGGACTTAGTCAACCGGTCAACAATAACCTAGAATGTGTCATATTTCTTAAAGTTCCGTGGTAAGCCTACCACAAAATCCATAGTGGTGCGCCCCCACTTGCACTCCGGTATCTCCAATCTTTGAATCAACCCACCTGGTTTCTGATGCTCATACGTCACCTGTTGACAATTCAAACACAGAGAGACATAAGCAACAATATCTTTCTTCATTCTTCTCCACCAATAGTGTTGTTTCAAGTCACGGTGCATCTTTGTGACACCTGGGTGAATGGAATAGCACGAGCTATCAGCTTCCTTAATGATCAAATCTCTCAACCCATCAATATTTGGAACACAAATCCGACCCTGAAGCGGCATAACACCATCATCACCAATCACAACCTCCTTCGCACCACCCCGCTGCACTGTATCATTCAACACAACAAGTGGGAATCATCAAACTAGCGAGCCTTGATACGCTCCAATAACAATTATTGTGCCAAAACACAAGCTACCCGGATAGGCTGCGAAACATCAAACTGACTGGCCAATGCCGGAACATTCATCGCTAATGGCCTTTCTGATACCGGTATATAGGCCAAACTGCCCATGCTCTCAGGGTTCCTACTCAATACATCGGCCACTACATTGGTGTCACGACCCCAAATTCCCTCCTTAGGATGTCGTGATGGCCCCTAGTCTCGAAGACTAGGTAAGCCTAACATGCATTGAGAAACAGCAGAAATAATAATAAAACTTCAAATTAAACCATCTAAACTATCATAATAGAACTCAGAAGTACAACTGTCAACAATTCCCAAAACCTGGTGGAACAGAGTCATAAACTCTACAAGATAATACTAATAGTCTTGGAATACATACTATTTTGGAACAAGAGATAAATAGTAGAATATCTAAAGCAGAAGGTAACTTCGAGGCCTGCGAACGTCAAGCAGGTATACATTGAATTATCCAAAAGTAGCTAATCAATCAATCACTAGCGTGCGCCACGGGCAAACGTACCTGGATCTGCACAAAAATGTGCAGAAGTATAGTGTGTGTATACCACAATGGTACCCAGTATGTATCAAGCCTAACATCGGTAGAGTAATAACGAGGCCAGGTCAAGACACCTACTAGGATAAAAGAAGCTGACCAAGATATGATACAGTCAAATAATACAAAATGAAAAAATAAATGACAATTAAGTAGTTCAATAAATGAAAGCTAGCAACGGAATCTAAACAAATAAAGGTAACAAGGAATGAACACATGTTAAGAATATCAAGGAATCAATGTGGACAAATACAGGTAAAACAGTAAGGAAATGACAAAACTGTTCAACAAACAAGCCTTTTTAACATAGAGTATGCAACAAGAATCGCAACCGAGGTTTCGCCTCGTTTCCACATTTCATAATTTCAATCATAATCTTTCCTTATATCACCGTGTGAGCCTTACGCTTAGTTTAGAAAATCATTTTTCCCATAATAGCTACACGTGTTTTAGCCACCATATCTCACAGAATGGCTTCAAGTAGTTCCCCTACTAACAACACACGTAACAAGCCCACTTTATATCACCGCATGCATATCAACCCCTATCCTTAGACCACCGCATGCATATCAATTTCACAATATAATTACAGCTCTCTCCACAAGTATCCATATACCACAACTTGCCAAATGATCCACAATACCAATATTTCCACGACAAATAGCCTATGGCTCATTCACAATCTATACAATAATCTCAATAAAAACAAGATGAATGAGGAATACTCAACAAAGAAAGATACTTCAACAGTTAACAACTTCACCTCAATGTGATAATGGCTTTTACAACTTCAATACCAATAACTCAACAAGAAGATATTCCATGAAGTAACAACCTCAAGTAAGAGTAATTTAACAATAAAGAGGTAACGAGGCAATAAGGAAAATAACAACTTCAACTAAAACATATAAGAGCAAATATAACAAGTAAGATGTAGAACGAGTCGTATAACGTCAAATAAAGCATGTAAGATTCGATTAACAAATGTAAGAGTAGATTAACAATGAAAGATGTGACATGTTATAACAATTCAATTAAAGGCATGGAAAGAGTCTAAATAGACTAAACCGGTCAAGTACCACATATAGCCTATGTATCCATTCGTCACTTTGCGTACACAGCCTTCACATAACACAAATAGCACAATCAACCCAAATCCTAAGGGGTAGTTCCCCTACACAAAGTTAGGCAAGATACTTACTTCAACTAGGCCAAATCAACCCTCGAATACAACTTTTCCCCTAAATCACAACTATCCATAACCCCACGAGTCCATATATGTGATTAGTTTTCAAATTCGAGTCCAAATCGACTCTCAAAAATCAAATCTTTATTTTTTACAAAACTTGACATTCAATCCCCAAATTTCCTCTTTGATTCACATCAATTTGATGTTAAATCAAAGACATAATCGTGAAATATAGTTGGAAATTGATTTGAATCACGTACCCAGTGTTTGTAGATGAAAATCCCGTTTGAAAATCGCCTCCTGCCTGGTCTGGGGTTCTAAGATGGAGAAAATGAGATAAAATCCCGATTGCCAGCCCTTTTGATCAGTTGCAGGTGTTGCATTTGCGACACTGGGTTTGCAATTGCGTCCACCGACACACTGAGGAAATGTCACAATTGCGACTCAAACTTCGCAAATGCAAAGTTTGTCCTCCTTGCAAATGCGAGAAAAACTTCGCAAATTCGAACTGTCCTACCTAGGGCCATACTTCGCAATTGCGAACAAGGCATCACAATTTCGATATCTGACCCTCCCCTGCCATGTTTGCAATTGCAAGGCTGGTGCTCGCAGTTGCGACATCAGAACACCAGCACACTGAAAAATCCTACTTTCAGTCAAATTCTTTAGAAACGCATCTGAAACTCATCAGAGCCCTCGGGGCTCCAAACCAAACATCCACAAAAGTCTAAAAACATCATATGAACTTGCTCGCACAATCAAAAGACAAAAATAACACCTAGAACTACGAATCGGACACCAAAACATATGAATTTTAAAGTAAAGTTCAAGAACCTCTAGAATTGCAACCAATCGTTCGAAACCTATCAAATCAACTCCAAATGACACCAAATTTTGCAGACAAGTTCTAAATAGCATAATGGACCTATTTCAATTCCCAAAACCAAATTTTGAACCCAATAGCTAAAACTCAACCTACGGTCGAACTTCTAAACTTCAAATTGCAAATTTTCGACAAAACAACCTACGGACCTCCGAATTAGATTCCAGGCATACGCCTAAGTCCGAAATCACGGTACGAACCTATAGGAGCCATCAGAACACTATTCCGGGGTTATTTTCATAAAAGTCAAAGTTTGGTCAACATTTCTAATTTAGGCTTCTAAACCAAGAATCGAAGGGTCTAAATTCACCTGAAACTTCTCGGAACGAAATCAATCAACCCCGTAAGTCATAAAAACAAAAATACACATGTTTCAAGCATCAAAAGAGGACACGGGGCACAAATACACAATTTGGTCGGGTCGTTACATTCTCCCCCTCTTAAAACAAACTTTCGTCCTCGAATATGGATAGAGACATACCGAAAGTGATGAAAAGATGAGGACAATGACTCCACATGTCGTGCTCGGTCTCCCAGGTCGTCTTCTCGACCGGATTACCCCCCCCCCCC